>JABUQX010063850.1:0-35000 GCA_015478945.1 Trachelipus rathkii
ATTTATAATTCCATAAACAAGGCATAATAATCAACCGACCTGTATCCGGATCTACATGTGTATATGCATCAATGTCTTCGAAGTACATGTACTTAACTTAATAAATATATGTAATTCAATACCTATCGATCGTAATTTATAAATGTATTCCATTATAATACTAGACATCATCCAATTCTATGCTATTATTATTATTAGCTAGAGATGAGATAGAGTAATCCATTTCTAGTCATCCATCTGATTTTCTATTTTCGACATTTTTGTGCCAGCACTTCGGCTTTTCTGGCAATTCTTTATATACTTCAAGATATGGCAAATTTTTTATAATTTATTTAAGTCCCAGCTAATAAATTCCTAAAGAAGGTAATATACAATGAACTGTTATTTAGTCTTAAACCCAAATTGAGCATGCATTATTAGGTAGTATGTGGGCTCCATTCACACTAAGAATATATAGATTTCCTTTATTATTCTTATTTCTTAAGTGTTTATCAGTAAGTATTTATGTTCCTCAAATGCCTTTACAATTTAAGGGGAGGTACATTCACTCTGGTTTGTATTGAAGGGACTACAGCTGTAAAAAATACTGTTATTATTATTTTTTTTTTATAATCAACTTCAATTATAATAGATAGAAGTTTTAGTGTTCTAATATTTGCTCTTCATTGAAACCCTTACAATAAGCATTATCTTCAGACTTGTTACACTTTAGTATTTAATTTTTCATGTGGTGTTTACTGATTGTTTTGAGATATAAAATTATTTCAGACCCAGAATCCTATAAAACCCGCAAGTCTTGGTTGTATTTGTTTATTTATACAAGTTGTGGTGTGAAGGTAGGAAAGGTGTGTATTTGAAGTGCTGTTACATTTAGGAAGGAACTATAACAATCGCTTTTCTACTTTTGCTGACGAAGGATCTTCTTTTTTTAATTTTCTGTTTTGGTATTTTCCTTCTTGTAACATTAATTCCACAAAAATGTTGAAGTTTGTGCAAGTTATTATTTTTATTTTTATGGTTTTTTGTTTTGAGTTGGATTAGGTCCACTTAGTTTATTTTTAATTAGCATAAAATTATTTGATTCTGACGTTTCTAATATTTACAATAAATTTTATGTAATTACCCTTGTGATGTTTTTTGATTCGCACTAAATTTGAACTTACAAGTTTCAATTTTGATAAAATCCAACACTTTAAACAACTCCCCAATTCTTTGATTTTGCAATTGGATTCAGTTGAAAGATTGGGTGAGCACAGGCAACTATACAATTAAAAAATTTAGAGCCATACAATTCTGATGATTAATGTAAGTCGTGACAAAATACAACCCACTCCTTTTGTTACAGTTCTGATGTTTCAGTTTGTTTTGTTTGAATTCAACTTCCATACAATTGCCGTTATGTAGACTAAAGCATACTTTTTTTTCTTGAGAATTGTGTATATTGTAAAGGTGTTTTTCAATGAAAGTAAGCAAGTAAGTATAGTGTAATTTGAATGAGTCTATTTTATAATACTAACCCACTCTTACGCCTCTCTATATTATTCTAATTATAGAAACGTCATTGAATAGCTATTATATTATAAAATATTCATGCTAAATTTGAAATATGTAATTATATCTATATGAAAATGATCTCATAATGGTTGATATTGATCGACAAACTATTCCACAAAGAATAAGTTATTGGTCAATATTCAACGCAGCTGTCTTACTAGATTTCATTTCTTTAAGCTCATTTCACTGTTTATGAATCGTTCATACTCAATTTAGGCATCACTGATCCAAGTAAATAAAAAATCATTGGTTAATTTTAATTTTAAAAGTATTTTCAAGAATAACTGAATATTGTTGGTAGTATAAAGACTTGATTTACCTAAAGGCACTTTTTAATTAAGTTCCCCTTTTGGCGCACATATTATAATCGCTATGTGCTGGCCATAGGGCTTTTTTGTAAAGGCATCTAAAATTTGATCTGGACCTTGAGGTTGTAGAGTTGTTATACACATTAGACAAGATTAGGTTTTAGCAAATTTTAATATGTATTTCTCATCAGAAAATAAAAGCACATTTCTTAATGTTTTCTTTATTGATATGAAAACGCTAATCCAACAGTCTTTTTCAAGGAGCTTACCATCAAAAATATTCAGTGAAAGCGTGAAAATGAGCTACGAGGTAGTCGAACTCTTGTTAATAAACCAGAAGGATAAGAATGACCAGTATTATTTCATATGAGTTATTTGTGAATGAGGAAAGAAAGATTCAGCTGGGCTTCCATATATTTTATATTCTCTAAAGTCCTTCAGCTATATTGAACGAGAGATGAGATGCCAAAAGGCATAGTACTCATTTTTTTCACAAATTTGTATCTGCGCTTTCAAATGTAATTCTTGACAGTAGCAATAAACATTTATTATTTTATTGTTCAACTCTGTAACTTCTTTTAGTTTTGTTTTTAAATTTAAGATAACACCCTTTAACTCATTAGACGTATATAAATTCTATATCAGCTGTTATTTTATTTATCAATTTGCGGTTAATAATTGGCACCTCTTGGTTCCTCTTGTTTAGACGGACGTCAAAACTTGTCCTGACCAATAATTGATGGTCTCAGGCTTGTGGTTAACCATCAGTCCCACAATATACACACTCTAAGTATTTCTTATCAACAAAATTTTAAACATCTTACATTTGGTCATTGTTGTCACACATAATTACTCATATTAAAAAATACAACCATCGAACAATATCTTTAAATTCAATATTAGAGAATTTTATTTTTTTTTTTTTCTTATTTTTTTTTAACTAGTGGGGGAACTAAGATAAATGCTTATATTGATCACAGTCACGATATGCCTCTGTGAGCTTCAAACTATATATATATTTTTTGCCTATATATATATAACTATTGCTTGTCAATAACTATATATATACACTATACAGTACATAAGTTATGTACGAGTATATTTTTTTGTTATAATAACTTTTGTCAGTCTCGATAGCCTATGTGGCTCAACTCAAATATTTTATTTAATTAACCTATATTATATTGCATAATATATTTAAGATTTTATTTATTTAATTATAATTTATTCTTTTATGAGAGACCCTAAGTATTTACCGTGTTAAATTAATACCAATTTTGTCTTAGTTTCGCCCACAAAGTATTAATAGCAAACCTAATATTTATGTGTTAACAGACCATAAAACCTATACAGAAGAGAACTCGAGCAATACATATCGGCGTGAAAGAGAAACCGTACTGTCTTGCCGAGCTGCCCATAGACAGAAAATCTATATGCATGAAAAAATTAATGAAGAACACATGATTTAAGAGGAAAGGAGTCTGAATAAAAGAATTTTTAGTAAAATTACTATATAAAATTTAAATGTATAGGAAATTTTTACATTGAATTTAAGGAACGATCTTTTATTTTATATAAGGTGGAAATGAAACTCTTCTCCATCTACGAATCTGGCTTGACTTCCCTTTCTTTCTTACACCAATGCTTATTTGCTCAAATCAGAGCCATATCCTGCTTCCACAGGAATAGGATATTATATAGACTCTTCAATTATATTATAATAATTATGTTATTATTATTATTATTATTATTATTATTATTATATTATATTATTAATATTATTAACATATTATTATTATTAATTATTATGTTTATTCGATAATTAATAGTATTAAATTTCATTATTATACTATTTGATTATTATTATTGATTATTAATAAAAAATGAAAATTCAAATTTATTCAAACGTGATGCAATTTATATAGTTATATAGTTAATCAAATTGAAGTTAATATTAAATAATTAGATCCCCTGGATTCACCCCTATAATCATTTATACAAAAGATATGGTGAGACAAGATTGGATTAGTCATCATACAAAAAACCCAAAGTCTTTTAAAAAAATGACTCACCTTTTTTTACGTCACTTTCAAACTAACCTTTTCGTCTACTTTTTGGATCTTATTTAGGTTAATATGGAGTAAGAAAATATTAGGCCTAATTTATTGTATAGCCTGTGCCTAATCTACTTTCTCAGCTTAGGTTCTTCTTTAGGTAGAGTATGTATTCCTAAACCAGATTTTCTTTTGGTGATCTGCATAAAAATATAAATATTATTAGTTTTTTGTAGGTTATCTATTATTTCTTTTATCAGGGCCACTGAATTAGTAAGGTTGTATGATTTCTTTTCCATCAGAGAGTAAGAAATTATATTGTGTTATTTGACTCCTGATAATAGGATGTATGAAGCAAATAAGACACATCAGTCGTGCTATTACAAATTACCAATAGCATTGGTATTATATAGTAGGGGGTCTGGCACACTATTCTGACCAACGCTGGAATTTTAATAGCAAATCACTTATTTGCATCCATTTATGGTTGCAGATCTAAGGAGAGCTTGACTTTCGCTGAAGCTTTGGATAGCATTGTAACAACCTAGCACGTGAAAATGGCTGTAGTCTCTAGATAAAATAAATAATTTTTATTTTAATTGGTGGTCAAACTAATAAAAATTTAGTATTAATACGCTTTATCGATATCATATTTGTTGTGTTTCTAAATGACATGCACAGACTAAAAATGAATTGTATTCTTTAGTATTTGTTTTTTATTTCTTATTTAAGAAAAGTCAATATTTCAAATCTTCAACTTCCAATGGGCAAAATTATATAAAATAACAATAACAATTATAAATTAAATTATCATAAATATATAAAATTTAGAGAAGAGTTAAATATTTTTTATATCTGTATAGTAAAATTGTAAAATCTTAAAGCGTGGGGTTAATAAAGAATATAAACATTTTATTTTTTTTTTTAATTAAAAACATATTAAAAAGAAAACTTTACTATATATTTTTAATAACAAACAGTATGCCAAGCCATAAAGCCAGCAATATGCTCTTTGTGTTTTCGTTAAATTTTGATAAAGGATGAAATTATATTGATTTATGACATCATATGAGTTGACTTATCTAGTTTTTAAATTTTATTGTTTTTCTCATTTTCAAGTTCTTAACATTAATACTAATTTATATTATTACACCAGCAAATTGTTGCGTATGCATTTTTCTTCATTACAAATTAAATGTAAAATATTATATATTCTAAGCTGTTTTCGAATTTCTTGCTCATTTTTTTATAAATGCATATGTAATTATATTAACTTGTAAGTCAAAGAGTAATTTCCTTACTGCTATCTCTTCTTTTTGAACTAGTAGTGCTAAGATAAGCGATTCAGTACTCCGCCGCGTAGCTCATTAAATCTATCACAAGAACTATACACACTTCACACAAAATTAAACATGCATATACTATTCTGCATATCCCCTTTCTTTATAGTAAAAACTAGTCATAAAAATAACATGCTATTAGAGAACTAGAATTAAAACGCAGCAAATAAATATGTATTCGTAGGATGTATTACAGATATTTATCACGATATATAGCCATAAAAATCTTTGATTATGAAATTCTATGTTCTAAAAGTCACCTTCATGTCGACATAAGGAATAACTAATAAACAATCAGATCCCTGTTAGTAAGATAGGAGTTGAAACGTTCTGCGAACAAAAATTAATTAAGATTAAAATATAGCAAAGAAGATAAATCAAAAATAAATTACAAATCTCATTGTGTGTTTCGTATCGTATTTAAACGTGCTCACTTTTGTATTTTATTTGTCGTCAGTGTTAATCACAATTGCAACTTATATACCAACTACAAAAACTCCGAAAAATTAAACTAATTAATCGCGCAATATTTACAAAAAGAGCAAGGAAGTTAAATCTATTATAATGGCTGTAGTTAAGCACATTATGTAGCACTAAGTCGTTCCCTCATTACTCTAAGATAAACAGATAACTAGTTATTTATACGTTTATATATAGAGCGGACGCAACGAAAGATAATGTTCGGGTTATATGTAGTTAAGGAAAAATTAATGAGAGGCTTGAAGGAGAGTAGGTAATGGGATTTCTGTTGGGCTGCTTTTTTTGCTATCGGGTTTATTCTTTATAATAGTTACAAAATATTACCTTGAGAAAATAAATCTTTAGAAGAACTGTCTTCATAGTAGACCAAGGATGGAACCAAGAGATTCAAGATAAGAGCCAAAAAGAAATCACCATGCCATATGATAGTAAAAAAACATATCATCAGTAATGTCGGTTGCGATGTTGGGGGTAATTGATTCGAGTATTATGATCTGGGTCATGTAAGAGAGAGATACGTAAATAGGCCCCTATCTGTATTTAAAACTACATAAACTTTTCAATATACAAAAAATAATTTTAAAAATTCTGGAAAAATAAAAAACAATTCATTTCGTCACTTCGTTCCTATTTAAGATTCTGAATTAATCAGTTTAATTTGAGTTCGGAATGATAAACATTTAACTAACTTCCAATAGATTGCTGATTTAATAAATATTTTTCTCATTAGATGGGCGAACGTTCTTTATTTTGTATGGGAGAGTTACTTAAAAAAAAAATTTTTTTATTTACTGATAAATCTCCCAAATATATTAAAACAAGAAGTAATAAATAAAAAATAGTAAATAAAAAATAATACTCGAAATATTTGATTTATCATTATATATATATTATATTAAATAATATAATAATAATATATTAGTATATATAGAATTTATTATATATCAGTAATATATTTATATTATATTATAATATTATAGTGTTAACTATAATAAAAAAATCTCCACCTTATTTTGTTACAAAAAGAAAGAAAGTCAATGTGAATATTGTTAATGCTACAGAAGCGTAATTCCACTATTATTTTTCGCCAAAAAAAGGCTGTTACCGGCTCCGATCCACGAAAATCTTTCCCTGACGCTATGCATTAGCATTGGGCAAATAAGGATAAGTGATCAAGATGCGGTCAGTCAGTACCTAACTACTCACACGTACCCTTATGTATGCACGTCTTAATTATGACATGCATGACATACGAGTGGGCGAACTTTTTCTCCACAACATATGGTGAGTTATAAGGGATTAAGGACTGTCATTGTAATTGTCTCTAGAAGTTGATGGCAGGTGTGTGGATGGTAGTAGTGACAGGATATTATAGATCTGAATTAGGTATGACTGAGATAAGAAATATGGTTTTTTCTAAGGATATTGTCTGGAGTGGATTTTGTATACGAACTGCAAACAGAACGAGTACATAGACTTTAGCCAATTTGCAGGGGATAAGTCATAACTCATTACCGAGTATAGCTAAAATGGCTTGCATTATACATTATTATATACATGAATATAGCGTCGTGGGCGGAAGTGACCAGGCCATTCGCACTTCCTTTTATGGACGTTTGCATTGATACGGGTCCCTCCTATAAATAGATAATAAAAAATAAATAATAAATTAATTATTCTATTTTTTTTTATTTCAGCTTCGGATTTGTTTAGTCACGCGCAATTTGCAACAATTCCATGTTAGTACTACAAGTTTTAAGTTAGTAAGATCATAATTTAATTCTAGAGAAAGTTTTTTTATATATTTTATTAAAAAATGTATATAGAATATAATGTATAGTAAAAAATTTCCTTAAATAGAACTTCCACTCTTTGAAAAAATGTGATAGTTATTTAATTTTAAATTTGTTGTAGCTTAATTCCATCTTTCATTAATTATTTTATTTCATGTTGATATACACTCGAGTATGTTAGCAGCTTTGAAACTAGCAAAGTAAATTTTTTGAGTCACCACTAACATTAATAGGCAAAAAACGAGCCTATACCTTGGTCCGATTCAACCCACGCCGTAAAAATTGAGAGGGATAAGGCTCGGACCACCCTCGAGTTTTATCTTGTATTGGTTCCATATTATTATTGACATTTTTATTACGTATAATTAAGTTAAATGTAATAAAAAGTTATTTATATTAAGTGGAAAATTTTATTTATCTAAAAAAAAGCAAAATTTTAAAAAAAAAATACGACCAGTGAAATAATTTATTGTATTAATAAAATTATTTAGAGAGGCGGAGAAGATGAACCAGTCAACTGTAAATATAATATTGCGGTTTTTTAACTTTTAGCACATATATTGAACAAGCTTTTAATTACTTATAACGAATTTTATATTGATAATTAATATAATATACAATAAAAACTTAAAATATTATAATAATTAGAAGAATTATTACCGTTAAAAGACTGAATTTTAAACATATTTTATCTACTAATAAATGGTCTAACGGTTCTCGATGTCACTCCCATCCACTTGGATGTACCGCTTCACCACGACTATCGGTCGGGTCTGATCTCGTGCCGTTATTGCAAACTTAACTAAAAAACTTTTTATTATATAGAGATACCCTATTAGTATTGTTTGAAGTAGGAGTTATGCTTCAGACGAGTAGGCACGTGAATTTACAAAAAAATAAAATTTCCAAAAATGTCTGCATTATAGGGTGAGAGAAACCTGGAGAGACAAAGTATATACTAAAGTGGTCGCTTCACCCCGCACACTGAATATATTATAAAGATATATAATATATAGAAATATAAAGCACAAAATAAATTAATATTTATTAAGATAAGTAAATAATACTAAATATATTAATATATATATAAGAAATCTAATATATATAAATATATATATATAAATACTGTAGACTAGCAACTCCACAGCATTTAGGATCAAAAATTCTCTGTCAAAAAATTTCTAAGTTCAAAAAAGGTAAGTTGTTATTTATTTAAAAAATTGTATTTAAAGTGGCAAGCTTCTGGCATAAATTAACAGAAACGCGTGCCCAACCAAAGAATTCCTTAAAACATTAACTAACTTCTGAAACTTAGAGAAAACTTTCTAACTCTAGTAAAATTTTTGGAATTAAAAGGATTCTCAAAATATGTGGGCGTCTTGCGGATCTTACTAGGAGTTGGATACTATATATTGACTTTTCATATTCATATATTAATAATATATTATATTCATATCAAGCTATATATTTAAATATTTATATATAGATTAAATATATATTAATAAGTAACATATTATAAATTATAATATATATATGATTAAGTATATATATGTATTACTTATAATTATATATTAATATATTACTACTTGTAATAAACAATAAATATAATGAGATAATTATAATAATATAAATATATATATATATATATAGAATAATATACTCTTCACTGTGAGCATTATTATGATTTATATATTTTTATTAATATTATTGTCAAAGATTAAATATTATAATTATGATTATTATATTATTATTATTATTATTTGAGTATATTTAATATTATTCCAAAAAATCTTAAATATTTGTACAATTAATCATGCCAATACGAATTTTTACGCAAAAAAATATGGCATGCAATTATGAATTTGAATAAAAAAAATATATAGCCTCATATGTCTGAGAACAGTATATAGTTCGCCCTTCTTAATAAACTAAGTTTGAAGTCTATTTGGATAAGATATATAAATATATATTATATAAATATATATATTATATATAGAGATATAAAAGAGCATTCAGCGAAAATTTGGGAGCTCAGTGTTCTAATAGAAAATGCTACAATTTAACTACACTTTCAAACCTGTTAAAATGTAATGATACATTTTATATACTGATTCATGTGTAACATTGAATTGGGGTAATCGGTAACCTACATTAGGAATATGAACTCGTTCTACCAACATATTCCCTAAAGTACTACTCTTATTAGAGAATTTTATTATTATGCAAAATCAAGGCCTATAGTAGTTCAAATAAGACACACACAAAAAGATAAGTAAGGTAATTGCTAACTCAAATAGTTTTTATTAAGTGATTTCTTGTAAAGGCTCATTATTAACTTTAGAACGCGATATCTACAATAACTTTCCCAAGCAGAAGCCTTATCTGTTTTAAATTATTCTTTGAGTGTATAAAATATCAATTGTAAATATCTTTTGAACTTATTTACTGAATGATATAGTAATGCTTAATTGTTAATTAAAATTAAGATACACAAGTTATCAAACATTTTAAAGGAAGACATAAAAGAATGAAAATGTAAACTTTTAGGTCATTGTGAAGTGAGTCTCCCATTCAACCACCTCTCGGGTGACAAGTAATTTTTGACACTTTTTTGGACTCGTTTTTTTTTTAATGTTTTTAAATTCACTTTGTTTTTATTATTTAACTGTTTATCGTGAATTGTGTATAGTTAACTGTCATTATTTATATTTAAATAAAATGTAGCTACATTTTACTATGTAAAAAATGTACAATTAATAAATAATTACATAACAAATAAGCAATTAAACAATGTGATTTTATTTAACATCATGTATCCATCAATCAATTTCCTATTATTATTGCTATAAAGGGTACAAGGTTAGAATTATGCAGGCCAAGTTCAAGCCACAGGGTGATTTATAGCCAAACTATATATCCTAGTTCTGGAACAACGCTCGACTTTACTTTCTGCACAGTTTTAAAGCTAACAATATCACTCAACTCGTTAACACTGAAAAATAATAATAATTATAACCAATAACAATAATTTTTCAATTTATAACAAAGTTTAAAAAAAATAAACTTTTTTGATTAAAAGTGAAATTCTATTTTAGGACATTTTGTTATGTTGTGTGTCCCTAATATTATTAATTTTATAAACAAATATAAAAAACTCTCTAGAATTAAATATAATCCAAAATAAAAACACCTTGTTACTACTCTATTGTGCTTTACTTTATTTTAGTATAATAAATAAAAGAATATTTACTTTAATCTTTTTTTATTATCTTTATTTTACAGTTATGGACACGATTGAAGCTGGATGAGTTTTTCTCAAAAAGAGGGCTCTTAGGAGTGTAAGTTAAACTATATGGATTTATTTAAAATCGTAAATGTAGTAATAATAATTTAAATTATAAGTTTCTCCTTTCACTGTAAGACAATTTAATCTCTAATTTCTTTCCATTATCTTAAAATACAGCTAAATTTATTCTTAAATAATATTAACTATGAGAAGACTATTCTTAACCTGCTAATATATACTTTGGTTTCCATATATGTGGTAACCCAAAAAATTCTCTGAAGTGATTGTTGAATCTAATTAATATTGTATAATTAAGTAATAAGTTATTAGTATATATAATAGTCATTTTTATATAAAATATAGCTTATATCTATGAATTAGTACTATAGCTAAGAAGGTGCGACTCTTTTACTAATTCTAACAATTATTGGTAGCGAAAATAAGACCTTCAGTAATGTATAATGATTAACCCAATTACCAGAAAGACTCAGGAAAGTGGCTAGTTTATAGAGATTAGTTTTATATAAGATATTTGTATAGATTGTATTTTGAGAAATGTAAGAAAATATCTTTTTCAGTATTTATTCTCTAAGGGGTCAAAATTATTAGTATAGATAAAGTAATATTGGAACCTGTTACACAAATAATTGGGATCCATGTTGTAAGTATATGCCCTCAGGATTATAAGGGAGTCGCTAAGATATTGTCAAAATGTCCTTTTAGTCTTATTTTTCCCATTTTATGCATGATACTTTATTTAACAATACTTAACTATTGTATTTTAAATGTATGAAAAAATGAGCACATGGATGTACTATAAAGTGAGAGAAAGTTTTGCAATTAAGAATTAAACTCATTATAGTAAATTATTAAATTATTGAGTGTATTTCTTATAAATAACTTATTTATATTTTAGTTATTTATATGTATATATTATTTATATAAGTTCAACACATAACTGAAACATTATGTTCCAAATTTTTTAACTTAGTTCTTGGAGTCTTTTGCAGTGAAGGTCTTAATTAAATTTTTAACCATGATAGACTTTTTCTCTACATATATAATTAACTAAACCTTTTATAGAGATCGATCTATTTATATAAAAAAAGTTGAAAATTAAGAAAAACATATGAACAAAATTAATGTGGAGCATAAATTTAGCAAACCCAACATATCTTGGGGTTTTTATGTCTTCACTTAGATCCAAAAAATTTAAATTGACAAAAGAAAAAGTTTAAAAATTAACATAAATTGAGAAACAAATAATAACAAAAACATTAATGCATAGAGAAAAAAAATTAAAGAAAACTTGTAATTATCTGAATAGTTTTATATTGGACATGAGAATAAACCACGAAAGGCTAAGTTGAGTATGTATATGTTATGATATGAGTATTATTTTATAAATTTATCACACAGTAAAAGTATGAGGAGGGAAATCTCATTATCTATCATATGGTTAAGTAATGAAACAATATATAATAATTCATATGTTGATTAATCTACTTTACATGAGTGAATACTGCATTTATTCAAACAAATTATATTTATTTATGTAAATATATTTCAGGCTAATCTTTGAAGTGAAAAATTTGTGAAAAATACATTGGCATTATCTAATTATCTGAATAATTGTAGTATTAATATTGGAAATAAGCTAAAAATGTGAAGCTACGAAAAAACCGAAGGGGTACGTGGGGGTTATAGTTATATTTAAAGAGAAACCATTACTAACACCTGTTCCACGATAAGAAAAAGTTACGATGGAATTCCAGTCGAGGCTTTATATCAAGAGGTATGTGAGATTAATTAATATGAATAGTATAATTATATGATTTTCTTTACAAAAAATTAGTTTTTAGCAATTGGGATCACATATGAGTGTTTATTTACTCATATTTTTCAACAATTGATCACTACTAATTATGGTTAGGTAATCACTATATATTTATATTAATATATATAAAAAATATAATACTAATTATATATTAGTCATAATATAAAGAAAAGTAAATATTTTTATATTTTTTCTTTAATGAATTATTTTGCACATAACTATACAATCACTATAGATGCTTAGTTAAATAATATAAATCAACTATGGTATTATCATTAGTATATATATAAATAATTATAAGTAATGATATAATTATATAAAATTGTAGTAGTACTCTGGTATTTCTGCTTTTCAATTTATCATAGTGTTATTTAGATAACTATATTTAGGTATATTCCCCATACCTATACATATAAAGACTTATTATATATATCTTAAAGTCTAAGTTAGGCCAGGATAGTATAGATAGTATTAAGGTATTTATTAAAGTCATCAGTACAATAAATTTATTAATTTAAAAGAACTATTTCCAAATGATAGATAGTAGTATAAAAAAATGGGAGGGTGGAATACAAGAGTACATATACATATTAAATATATTATAAATGAATATATATAACTTAAGTCTACTAAGGCCTCTAAGTTCACCAGTACCCTGGTGGAGAAAAGCTAGTTTTTTTGTCTGGAGGTTTAGTTGAATCTTTAGTCAATAGTTACACGTGAAGTCCCGAAAAACATATATATTTTAAATGCTAAAATTGAAATTTTTGATTAGTTTATATTAGTTTCTTCAAGAATCTTATAAGAATATAATAAAGAAAAATAATAATTCAAAGGACAAATATAAGAGAAGTATAATATAGATTTAATTAGAAGATGAGAAAAAGACTATGTTGGGTTGACTGAAGAATTGTGCGATAGGTTTAGTGTGCTTTTGAAGTCTCACAAGGAATTCTTCTAGCTTTGATTAAAGTAAGATCGTATCTACTGTAAAACAAACCTACATGATGGAATAATTTGAAACACATTGAAATAAATGGATGGGCTTAATAACCTATTGAAGGGTTAAAATAATAAGTGACTGACTGATAAGGTGCCGAATTAACCTAAAATGGCCCTTATAGCAATAGCACGCCACATCGAAAGAAAAGTATACAGGATAGAAGCTGGTGTTTAAGCTTTTGTCATAGATACAATAAACAGGTTAATTAGCATGAGTGCGTGAATTGCTACACTGTGCTCTATTTCTCTATGATTGTGTAAATATCCTTGAGTGTATAAGAAGTTACGAACTAAACAAGTGTTACTATGTTAGGAAAACATTTATGAATCCGTATACTTAAAAATGAAAATAACAGAGGCATTGCATAGTGTAAAGCTCTCCACAAGAAGAAAATGAGATCTTTCTACTAGTGGACCTAATCAATCTTCAAATAAATCGACTGCCATAAATAAGATAAAATAGAAAAACTATTTTCTAATAACTAAATTAAAACACGAAATAACAAAAAAAAAAAACTCATCAAACATGTGCCTTCTACACGGCGCATGTTCGCCGTCATTTACCTTTCGCAGATCATTATGTTTCTCACAAATAATAAATAAAAATCTATCAATGTAGATATCTTGTTCAATGCAACCACTGAATTTATGATTGTTAACTTATACTACATTAAAACCCAAACATTTCACTCACGTAAGATCCTCTCTTTAACAGTCGATTGTTTTTCTGCAATCATAATAAGCACTATCAGATTGAGTCTAGATTCTTGCGAGTACCATTTCGATCCTATATCTTCTTTTGAGATTCTTTTACACTCATTTTTATGAGAAATTTTTTTTCCAAAATTCCGTACTCTTTCAAAATCGGGCTTTCTTTCATCACAACTTTCATAAATTCGTACATGGTCTAGTTTCGAAGAAAGTTCCTTATGCACTAACATCCCCACATTCTGAAGCCATCAGCAATCATTTTGAAACCCACATATTATTCACTCTACAAGTACGTTTTTTAAAATCTTCACAATCCAGAATTTAAAGCCAACTTTTTAAAGTCTGTCACGTATTGCTTGAATACTTACTATCTTTTGGTCTAGTACAAAAATGTTGCTAGTTCATCTATCGACAACAGCGTGTTAGATTTATGCAAACTTGCCTTGAATTATGCTTTTATGGCTACCGGGAGCCTCAACCTCCTCTCTCTAATGGCTTATCCATTCATTTTGCTAAAATTCACATCTTTTTAGTGCTCTCTAAATTCTTGATAGCTAAGAATTATATTGACTGTTAACGAAATTACAAATCATTTGCTTAGACCAACCACCTCCGTATCTCAATTAAACAAACCTATTCGTCCATTTGGTCCTTTTGTTGAAATAAAAGATAAATTATTATCCGTAGCGATCACTTTTTCAGGCTTTTTTATCTAGCTACAGCATTTATCAAACAAATTCGTCAAATCTCGCACCCCTATTTTAAAGCTAGTTAGCTTAACTAACATTTGTTCCCAAGAAACTTATACTTACTAGGTAAGAAGGAATAATTTTCCATCAACACTATGTGATCAATATTTTTATTAGATATCAAATGCATACGAAAAAACTATCCCACAGCACATAACACAATCTAAGTTACCTCTAGGAAATCCAATTGACTTTCACCAAGTTAGCTGCTCTATAATCATTTTTTTCAGCCGCTGACCATAAGATCTCCGTTTTCAGTTCTGTTGCGTTGTGACATGAGCGCTTACAAATAACAACAGCTCTACAAAACATATTAATCTTACTGGCATGCTTTTTACTTGGACTGACCTACCATACATATCGGTAGAAAATTCATTTAGAACGTCAATTCTCTCCTCAGCTATAATTAATATAATATTAATAACTAAAACTATATATCCCTATCCATCTCACTGCACAGTTGTATGAGCAAATAAAAATGGCCTTTGTCTATAGATATAAACCTCATTATTATGGGTCCATCTCATGACTCATCCCACGTCGTCAGCCAATATCTAAGGGATTCTCGAGACCCTATTCACGTCTACTGTCCACCAACACCTAGTCAATACTTATGATCTGATGATCTACTCCAGAATCCAATACCCAAATTTAATAATATAAATATGATAACTCTTTTCCACCAAGTATCTAGTGTCATAATGCTTACCTCTAATTTTTAAAAAATGTGTATTTCATATTGATATATCTACCACCTCCTATTTCTAGATCTACAGACTCTTTTCCCTAAGTTCACAAAGATCTTTGTATCTAACCCGAAACTTCTCTTTTACTTTCGCTTATTGTTGATCTCGTGAATGAAATTTATCTCTTTATCGTAAGATCGTCTCTGCTGTACATAGCACCTATGTTGTGTTAGCAACTATACAGCACCAGTGTCATGCCTCAGTTAGGACAGATGCAATATCATGGGTAGCACAGCAGGCTTGTTTTGAGGTTCGCAGAATGCTTCGGAACTTTTTTTTTCACATTTCCCCACCTCCCCATCCAGTATCAGAAACCAATAGCTTGAGCGAGAAAAATCACCGATTATAGATTATACCAAATAAAATGTGTTTTTCGCATCCTTAACCCTGACCCTCAGAGTTGTAAACATAATTTTAGAAGTCATTAACATGTATATATATTCCTTATATAGGATGTTAAAATAAACCATTAATTTGTATAGTTATAGTAAATAATAATATTATAATATACTGGTAAATAATATATTATATATATAATAACAATAAATATAAGTTAAATTAAATAAATAATGCTAATTATTATATATATATATAAATATGTAATATATATAATATAACTATATCATGAAAAACTATAGAAATATCCCTATATATATAATTATATAGCCAACCTGCCTAACCTCAGTCACTCAAGAAACGGACGTTGGCCCATCCATTTATCATTAGTCTAAAATCTATTGTGTTCTCAACAAGTTAAGGGTTTAATATCTCGTTATTGTTGATTTTTCTTCAATGCTCCATGTATTTGGTCACATTAAGCATCCTCTTCCTCTATAGGAGTCGTTCCGGTGTTGACACCTACTGCTCTATTGTGGTCAATTATTTCACTATACCAATGATTTCCTTTGTTTAGATATTATTATTTGTGAGTGTATTAACATGACCTTGATGATGTGGGGATTAATTTCTAATTATCAGATACCTCATGTTCATAGAGTTCAACTCTTGCACAAAGTAATTTAACTAAATGCAAATGGATTGTCCAGCTATTATAATTTGTATTAATCTGCTTAAATTGGTGTCAAACGTCATCATTATTAAATTCTGTTCTACATCTATATTTACTTCTCCTTTGGACTTGTTTGAGTGCAACTAGTCGCATCATCAACATATAATGCAATTATGATTTAATGTCCTGTTTCTGATTTCTTATGTAAAGACAAGGATCAGCCGTACTTTTACCAAAATTGAGTTTTGAAAGAAAATTTCCAAGTCTTTCATTCCAGCTTCTTGGTGCTTGCTTAAGCCCATACAAAACTGCGTTATTTAATTTGCATACTTTGTCTGGCCCATCTTCAATAGATGATTGAAGTGTGTGTATGTGTGTGTGTGTGTGTGTGTGTGTGTTTCAATCCCATGCATGATTGATAAACTATTGTCTGAACGGAAGAAAGACTTGAAACGTTTTCATTTCATAATCGCAATAACGAACTCTGGTTCGACTTTTAAAATCGTTCTTTCCTCGACGGAAGTCATGCTACAATCGTGGAATATTAATGCTAATATAAATATGCATATACATCTTAAAAAAAAGAGCAATTATAAAAATAGAATTGATAATCTATCAGCCAATGATATTCTTTCTTTGCTGACGTCACAAGAATCTTAACCAATCCGAGAGGAGAATAATTTTTTTCTCTAACCAACCAAATTCTTCGACTCTTATAAAGCATATGCGTGATCAATGAAAATAAAAGAAAATATATATACGCCACATTGAGACGATATTTTCGGCTTAGTAAATCCAGATATCGTTTAATGATGATTTTAATAAAGTTCCTCGAGACAGAATATAGCGTAGACAGAAAAATAAAGCGATAAAAAGAAGATGAGGAAATCCAGGCAAGGGCTAGTAAGATGCAGACGGAAATGGAATTCCATAAATAATGCTGAGATACGAATTTCATTCCCATCTTATTTTTTTATTTTTTTTTTTGCTCTTCTTTTGTATAGTAGTGCAGCTGCTGGTGGAGTGCAAAGTACGAATCTGACGCTGTATCGACGAATGAAACTTGGATTATGTTGGCTATAGGAAATTTCCGTTCTTTGGGAGTTGTAGCTCATGAGAGTGGCAACGTGATAGTGAGTTTAAAATAGATAGAGATAGTGGTGTAATAACTACCCAACCAACAATCAAACAACAAAAGCGAGAAGCACTGCAATAACGATCAGCTGCAACTAGACAACACAGCAAACACTTTACTATTCTACACAACAGCAAGTAGAGCGAACAGTGAGACGCAGACATCGCAAACATTCTCTTCGCAGCTAAGGACAGACAGTGATACTACAGATAGATGAAGCTTACATCTATATATCTCAATAATTTATCCTACTTCCTTTAATTCATTATTACTATTAGTAGCATTTTTTTATACGGTATATATTGGTTGTCTTTATTTATTTTTTCTCTGAATATAATATACTGAGTATATATTATATATATATAATGCATCTGTTTATTAATTCATTATATGCATATATAATAGATATATTTATTATTAATATATATTTATATATATATAAATAATATATATATTTTATATATAATGAAATATATTATAATTAATATATTTTAATATAATATATAAATTTATATATAAATATTATTATATCTTAATATATATATATATATTATAATATATATATATATATTATATAATATATTAATATATATATATTATATATATTATATATATATTATTATATATATATAATATAATATATATATATAATATATATATCTATATATATATATATATATATATTATATATAATATTAATATACTTTATATATTTAATAATAAATATATATATATAAATATATATATATATATATATATTATATATATATATATATTAATATATATATATTATATATTTATAATATATATATTATATATATATATATATATTATAAATATATATATCTATATATATCTATATATATATTATAAAATATATATATATATATATTATATAATATATATATATAATATATATACCGTATATATATATAAACATATTATATATATGCTTGGATATATGGTGAGTCTACTAATTGAACAAATATGTATTGAGCTTAATAAATATTAGGATATATGATTTAGAATGAATAAGAAGAACAAGTGACAGAGCGTAATTTAGGAAAATTTATCTGAATGTATGTAGTATAAAGGTATGGCTAGAGAAATTAATTCTTTGGCGGATTTAAGGGACTAAGTCTTTAGTGTAAGTGCGCTTAGGGTCTTACATGAGGTGTATGTTGTTTGCCATATTTACGTTATTTGTCATAGTAGTGATATTACTATGAATCTGGCAGAAGAGGTTATATATATAGATCATATAAGTTCAATTGTGTTCATATAGACAATCTTAGGGGTGTGTTAGATGTGAGAAATCTTTGAATAAATGAGTGAATAATTCTCGTGAACGTATTAGGTAAGTAGTTGTGTGGTGTGAAAGAAGAAGTTACATGAGAGAATAATGAAGTAGTGCATCTGAGATTGTTTTGCGTCGATTCGAGTGCAATAGAAGATGGGATGACTAGGTGAATTAATTAGGTTCTCTAAAAGCACATTATGTTCTAGTAGTAGTTGATGTTAGGGTATATCTGTGTACACTCACATGGCTGGGAGCAGATGAGTATAAGAGGATTGGAGTTAAAGAAATATGCTGGATTGAGAAGATGAAAAGAATAGTTGTGTCTGAGATATAATAAATTAAAGTGTGATTGAAGTATATTATATAGTAATTTAAAATAAGAGATGAATTTTTTGTGTTAATGTGTTATAGTATAGGTGAGTACGGTGATTTGTGCTTTGGCCACGCTAATCGTGTGTCACAAAAGTAGGATGAATTAAATATCATATTTTATGTAAAGTAAGAATATTGCTCCTATAATTACAGGGATGGCCCGAAAGATGTAAGTATATATAATAATAGATCACGCTCATAAAGTGTTATCATATCTTATTGTATCTTATATGATAATACTACTTAAAAGTGTGTATTATATTTGATATTGTTGTGGAGTGTGCGGTATAGTGTGCTCTGTGTTATTTCTCTTTTGATTTTGTGTCGTCTATATTACAATTCTATTCATAATTTTTGATTATACTTCTCAGTTGCTATTTTGTTTATGTATTCTTTATCCTATATTTAAGTGACGCCTATTGAACTTCGCTCGAGATAAGGAAAGATGGATGAGATGAATTAATAAATATATATAAAATATATTATATATATATATTTATGTAAAGATTATTTTAATATATTTTTTATCATATTTTCAACTAAATACTATTTGCATTGTCTATAGTGTTGTAATATACTAAGTATGACTGTACTTCTTATATTAATGTTAGTAGCTGTTTCAATTGTTTTCATTAGTATATATAAGATATTTGAAGCAGTACATTAAGTTGCTCATTATGGTTAAATATAATTGAAAATTTATAACATAGTCAAAATAGTAATAATTATAATTTTACTATATTATATATATATTTATAGGATATATAATATATATATAATATTATTAATATTATATATATTTTTGTGTAATATGTCGTATATATGTATATTGTATTAGGTATATACAGTTATTTATGAATTATGGATCTACAATTATTTTAAGCACCCTTATATAAAAAAAGATATAGATTATTTGATAAGAGGGTCATAAACGTAAAGCAACAAGGGGGTTGATTTTTGGCTTTGAGGATAAGATAGGCGTGATGTTAGTCTATAGAATAGGCTATTATATGCGGCTTTATAAAATATTATTGCTAGACTTCTATCTTTTTTCTATAAAGGCTTGACGTGAGGCTATATATAATAAAAGAGAGACAAATAAGAAGAAAATAATAATATAATAATAATAATATTAAAATTAGACTGTAGAGGTGGCGGAACGTCCGGTGTGAAAATTGAATGTGACATATGTGCGTTTAATAGTGTCATATAATATATAGTTATGAAGAATTAGCAACAACTCGCGTAGCATATTCATGCCGAGAGGGATCAATGCGACTCTCTATAGAGTCTATAATATATTTTAGAAATTTATATAAAATATATAATATATAATGTATAGAGCAAATTGCGAGCTCTCACTGATATCCCAAGAAGGCATATATCTTATTATATGTACTTCCTCTATTTTGAATTAATATTTGGGTATTTATTATTTTATTTATATGTATTTACTTTTTCTGAGTTGATTAATTTCTATAAGGAGGTGGAAAACACTGCGATTTGATCTAAAGCTTAATCAGAGAGATTTTTTGTAATATCTCTCTTTTTTGTTATAATTCTATTTGTGTGTCTTATGTGAGATCAACGTTCAATCATATATGTATCTATATATATTCGTGTGTGTGTCTCTATTTTTTTTTATTTTTTTTTTTTTTTGTCTTTGAGCATTGGACAAATTTAAAAAATTGTTCTATAGTGCTGTTATTATCTAATTATTCTTTTTAATTATAATTCAATATTTCTTTCGGTACATGATTATGAGTTTCTTATATATATAATATATTATTATAATATATATATAATATATACTTATTATTATATAATATATATTAATATATATAATTATCTATCTTATATATTATATAATATATATATATATATAATATATCTTTATATATATTTCTTATTATTGGTTGATGGGAACTAGTCTATAGATAGTAGCTCATTATGTATGTCTTTCATATATAGATTTTATATTCATTTATTATATTTATTATTTATTATGGGTTGACTGGGACATTCTAAGTGGGCCAATTTGGCTTGTTAAATTATATAATTATTTTATTGTTGACTGGGACATAGTACTAGAAAGGTACCTTATTACGGACTTTTCTTGTATTATTTTATTATTTTTGTTATCATAGGGATCAATATTCTAAGATATTTGAGTATAATTGTGGCTGAGGTTAGTCATTAAAGAGTTTTATATAAACGCAGTAAGATGATGTGTACGAAAAGTGAAGATGTTTACGCATATTCTTTAAGCATATATGAGTTTTTTTTATTATCTTATTTTAATATTAATTGCTCGTTATGTGCTTTGATTTTTGTGCTGTGGATAGTGTCGATATAGTGGAGAATGTAGTTCGTTAAGTGATAATTGTAAGAGGGAAGTTTTTTGCAGATGGTGATGTAATACATGGGTAGGTTTTCGAAGAGTACTGATGATAGCGGCTTACGTATGTTAAGATATTGTCTATTGTGTGTATTAGTAGATGTTGACGGCGAGCATCGTGTATAGAAGTGTATGCTTGTTGGTTAGAGCAGTGTTGTAATACTTTATAGTGTTATTTTATATATTATTAAATTGTTTAAGGATATTATCATTTGATCATGAAATGTGAATGTGATATGTATAGGAAGTTCTGTGGACAGTGCTAGAATTAGGTGCCGATATATAGATAATCATGTTCATTAAGTATTAGAGTTGGCTTGTGTGTTAATTATCTAATTTAATTCCTTGGGTGCGTCGGAGGGGTAAAGACTTCGTGGAAGTGAGTCTCTTAGTATAGTGTGTGGCTTGTCTATTGACATATATATAAATTGTTGATGTGCGCGATAGAAGGTTGTTTCTATAGATGTCGTTAGTGCGCTATATTACGTATTATTGTAGCTTGTGTGTATAATATAGAGGTTGATTGGGAATTCATAGAGTGGTTCATATTCGTGAGGTTCATCTAAATTATGACTAAATATTTCAGATTGGCGATATATCTTATGGGTGTGAGTGCGTGGCTTGAGCTCTCGTTGAGAACACAGAGTCTGATATAAAGATGATAGTAATGGACCATTGTATAATCAGGTCTTTTGAAGTATTGATTGCTTTGATATATAATATAATTGTCTAGTAATAGTGAGAGATTAGAACTCGCGTGTACATTTTTTTGTGAAAAATGGTTCAGTTTGTTTCATTCACAAATGCTGACTTATATAGAAATGATTTATTATTTGTGTTATTGTTGATGGATGTCTATAGGCCATGCGGCTTTTTAAGTATTGTTCTTATATTTTATGGGTTACTGGGACATTTTAGAGGGGTTCATGCAGCTTGCTTATTATTAATTATTATGGGTTGAATGGACAGTCTAGATAGGCCATGTGGTTGCTTTGATTTAATTACTGGTGTATATAATTATTATTATTATAGGTGAGTGTTGTTATGGATTTGTGACGATGGAAGAATTCGTAGAGGAGGCATGCGATTTTTTAGTGTGTAAGTGTTAAACTAGATAGATTGATGTTCATAAGGTGTGGGTTTGGCTGTGTAGTGGACAGGAATAGTGGGTGTATAGAGAGTTCTTAGGGTAAAGAGGTGAATGAATGGTGTATATGTTAGATAATTTACTAGTGTGTGAGTTGTTTTGAAGTGTAGGTGAGTATTTAATTATTGTGTTATTTGTGTGGCTTCCGCTCTACTCCTCTTAGTGTGTTTATTAAGAGGCCCTACATTGTATAGCAAGAGTGATGACACATCTAGTTAGTGTGTGAGTGTTACTGTTGGCGCAGGTTTCTTATCTAGCTCTCTTATGTTCTGCTCATTATTACTCATGTAGGTGTATAGGATGATAATGTATTAATATATAATATTAATATATATATAATTTATATATATATATATATATAATATATATATTATATTTATATATATATATACTCTATATCTATATTAATTAATATATCTATATATATATTATATATTATATTATATATAATATATAATATTATCTAAAGAGAAAGTTAGTTTTACTTATTTTTTATATAGTTTTTAAATGCTTTTTAATATATAATATTTTAAATCTTTTTAATATATATATATATATATTAACGTATATATTTAATATATATATATATATATATATCTATATATTTCGATATATCGAATAAAAAAAGTAAACAAAATACAATAAAAAAATAAAATATAATCTAAAAAAATCTATTAAAAATAGATCATAAATATCAGTAAAAATTAATAAAAATTGATTTTTTTCTAAAAAATAAAAAAATTTCATACAACTTATCTTAATATAACTAGTATTGTAACAAATATAGCAATTGAAAATTTGTATCACCTAGGCACTGTCTACATACATAATATTTGCGATTCAGTTCTGTACTCTTTGTTTGATATTACAAATATAATTATAATAGTTCAATTTTTTTTCTTTTATAACGTCGAACAAGAATGGCTGAAGAGAAAAAGACTGAAACGCAGCTGCCTGAATCAAAATTATTTCCAGAGAATTTGCAAAAGCAATCAGATTTTAAAAATGAAAATAGTATCAGTGTAAATCATGTTCTGAAATGTTTGATTTCTCTATCAAAGATAGAGAGCAACAAGCACCGTCATAATAAAACGATGATAGTCATAACTAGTTGATAGGGTACTATAATGATATTTCTCAGAATTAGCATCGAGAATAAAGAAAGAATAGACAATTACTTTCTATGAATTCGTATTCTACTTTTAGAATTATAGCAATCATCACCCTCATTATTTTTTCTCCTCATTGATTTTTACAGCTTGATTACACTTCATTTTGAATAAATTTATTAAGTTGATATACAAAGAAGCCACTTGGTGCTATTCATCGAAACTGTGATATCCTAATCGACTTATAATTATATTAATAAAATGTGAAGATGAGAATGATGATTAAATCCAACATTGTATGAAAAAATATAGTTTATTTTATTACTTATAGTATTGAGAATAATTTTCAACTTTTATCACTTAGTATTTTATTTAATGAATATACAAAAATAATTTTTAATATCAAGAATAATTAATTAATAATACTGGTATGTAACTAATATATATATATACACTATATATATAATCTTATATATATATTCACATATATATACAACTATATATATATATTAACCACCTTATATATATATACTACCTTTTATTTATATTTATATATTTTTTCAGGATTTTCTAGATTACTGAATCCCAATTCATCGTTAACCCTCATTATCAGTTTCTTTTTTTGGTTTTAAGAGATTACCTGCTGGAGGTTTCCATAATTGGAGTTAACTTTGGACATATCTGAATGATTGGAACAGTAAACGGAGATATATATATAATAATATATAGATATATATTTAAAGACGCTTATGTGAAGGTTTTTTCTAACTGTTAGAGAGATATATATAGATCAATATTACAAACGAGTAGCAATAATGTTAGGATTCTTTGTCACCCTTAGCCAAGCACCGATTAAGTTTTGGTTTTTACCTTATTCTAACGGCCATTTACCGCTGCAAGAGACACCACTCTCTTCTAGTGTAAAATATCGTGAGGTTGGATGTAAGTACTTTATTAACAGAGAGATGATATTTTTCAATATGCCTTATAAAGTTATTGCACTTTTATGTAAAATTCTGAAGTGGAACGATAAGTGGTTTCAATGGAGAGATGATAGTGCAACGAAGAATAGATCATCATAAACGGAATAAAAATGAGCTGCGGTAATATGATCTAGGGATCTGATTACGGGCACATTACAAACGTGTTTTGGAACTTCGTAGTCTCTCGAGCATATGTTATTTCAATACTAAGCTGTGGCATAAATTTTTAGCGTTGTGTAATATGGTTTACTCTGTGTATCATTTTGTTTCAT
Organism: Trachelipus rathkii; assembly: GCA_015478945.1. Lineage (NCBI taxonomy): Eukaryota > Metazoa > Arthropoda > Malacostraca > Isopoda > Trachelipodidae > Trachelipus > Trachelipus rathkii. The sequence goes on from JABUQX010063850.1 coordinate 25,586, forward strand.
TTTCGAGAAGTTGAATATGTCTTTCACTAAGTTTATGACACTGACAATATCCAAATGGACCACTCTGTAACTGTTTTGACAATTTGTAGGTTATTCCAAGAAATTTACTTTAAACGTATAATGTAATAAATTATAAACTAGATTGAAAAAGCAATAACAATCTCTGTGATAATTCACCAGGCATTCTTTTATTTCTTCAATGATGATATTAGTATAAGTGATCATTTAAAAGGAAAACGCATCATCCGATACCCGTTACACTCAATTGGTTCGCAATATTTTTTGGGATCCTCTTGTTATATTATTGGTTTAGAAAACTCTTTATTTTATCTTCCCAGAGTTTTGTGCGATATAGGACTCGATCAGATAAAAAGTGCCTAATTTAAGATGATTAAGGTTTCGAATGACTGAATTTTAGAAGAGTTGAGAGACATAGATTTAAACAGTATGTGCTCCACAATGTGTGTATAGATAGATATATAGATATATAATATAAGATAAGCATTGACACTCCTCGGAATTGCCTCTCATGGAAAGAGGCATCCATCCATAATCATTGGAACCTCTTAAATTTTCTAGTTTATATAAGAGTAATAAATATAAATTATATATAGATAATATATATAGATATATATAAAGAAATAAATCAAATATATAGATAAGATTATAATTTTTCTAATAATAATAAACACAAAATAAAAACTGTTCTTTCTGGGAAATATCCGTTGTTTAATCAGCTATACTGAAAAATTATGTTTTTATTAATTCTTCACTATTCTATTCTTATAAGAGATATAGAACTAATGATGTATGATTTTCCATTCTGTATATCGGACCTCGTAATAATATAGAGATTTAGGAAAATAGAAGTAAGATGATTCTTCAAAACTGGTACCCTATATATATATAGTTCCTCATTAATAAGCTATTATATCAGACTGAGTTAGATAATTAATTACGTCCGAAGAGTCCATTTTGAGCCCCTTATGCAAGACATTGCTGGCAATAAAACGTATATGTTCAATTTATATGTACACCCACAAAGTTTTTCCTCTATTCTTCTATCAACATTTTTCTATTTTTGAGTGTCATTGGTTTGATAATAGAGATATAGATCTATTCTATATCTATAGAATAAAGAGCTTCACATATATATATTTATATTATTATATATATCACCTAATATATATATATATATATACATTATAATATTATATATATACCTATTTATATATACTATATACTATATAATATATATATTTTTTCAATATATATAATAATAATAATATTAATATATTATATATATATAATATAACTATATAATTATATAATATATATAAATATATATTATTAATACACATATATATAATACTATATATATATAATATAATATATATATATATATATATATAATATATATATAAACATATATATATATATATATATACTACTATACTATATATCTATATCTATATATATATTATAATACAGTGGAGTATTTAGGGGGGGGGCCAGTGGGGCCATGGCCCCCCGCGAAATTTATTAAACACTAAAAAAATTTAAGCCATAAAATATATATATATAATAAAGTGAGAGTTAAATTAATTCTACTCTATCATCGTCCGCAGTCATGAACAAATCTAGTAGTCCTTTAGTTAAAACTTAAACTTGGGGCATCAATAAAATGCAAACTATACCAACATTTCTTCTTCCAACACAATTAATATCGAATATATATATATATATAGATAAGAATTTTTGTGGATGATTTAATATCAAATTAGGAGAGAGGTTTTTAAATTATAGACATTATTCTTCCTGAATATGTCAACGAGCAGGTGTAATTTAACCATATGAGAAGATAAACTATTAGATAGATATTTAAGATATGAGATTGAAGATTTAGATAGAGATAGAGATATATTAATAGAATTGAAATAGATAGATATAGTTCAAAAACAAATAGACTGGCTAGTTTCTTGTTGCAGTCAACAATTTCAAAATATTTGCATCTTGTTTAATACCTGGAAATTTACCCGTGTCTACTGCCTAAGTAGAAAGAAGCTTTTCAACTTAGACTTCTGAAAAACTACTTGAAAAAATACTATTGGAGATAAAAAACTTACTGGATTTGCCCTCCTCTTACATGACATTGAAATATTAAATAAAACTGAAAGATATTATCCTAAGGACTTTGCTCACCCTTATGTCGGCGATTATTTAACAATTTAGGTAAGCCGGGATTTTAGTATTTATTAATTATTACTATTTTTTTTAGAAATTTAATATTTGGTCCATACACTTTTATATACTATACATATATATATATTATAGTATATATTATTATATATATATATATATAATACTCATTCATATATAATATATATATATATATTATACTATAATATATATAATATATATATTATATATATATATATATATAATATATATATATGAGAAAAGTTTTTGTCTGGCCCCCCGAAAAAATTTCTGGATACGCCATGTTATAAATATATATATATATATAATATATATTTATATATATATATATATTATATATATAATATATATATATATTATATATATATATATATTATAATATATTAATTATATAATATATAATTATATATATAATATATATATATATATATATATATATATATTGGTAATGATACCTGGGTTGCTTTAGGTTAATATGACAATGCAACTACATTAAAAACCTTTAATAAATTAAACATTTAAAATCATTCTAATTAAGCTTTCTACATTTTTGTCCTTTTTCAAGTAATAAGTTAACATTGAGATAAAGATTTTTTTATTATTTTTTACGGAGTATTTCTTCAAATGGTAGGTTGGTTATTTATTAAGCTTTTGTAGTAAGGTGAACATTTGCATGAATTTATTTTGTATTGCATCTATTTTTTTCCAGAGCAGCGATTATAATTGGGCAAATTGAATATGAAGGCCTCCGTAATTTTTCTTTTGTTAGTGCCAAGTATGTTTCTAATGTGTGCCATGTTATTAATGTGTATTTGATGATTTTGTGTTAATCTGTGATGAGTGAGGGTTGATTTTCTTGGTGTGTATCTAGGTGTGTTTATGTGATATTTTCCTACGGTTAAAGTTGTTGTTTCTCGTAATAATTATTGTTAAATGTTGCAGTATTTTGTATAAGGCATGGGGAATTTTTTTGCCTGTGATTGGGGGTTTTAGTCTTTTTGTTAATTGAATATTTGTTTGAAGGGATCAGTTGTATATGCTGTGGTATGACTTTTTTATGATGCTTGTGTTTGTTAGGTATGGGTATATATGTTTTTTTGTGTTAGGTTGATGTATTTGTGTGTGTATTTTTTCTTTGGCATTTTTATACGTGGGTTGGGGGGGGAATTTTAGTTTTATATGTGTTTTTTATCAGATTGTTTTTTTTTAAAGTTAGGGTGGGAGAGCAAATTTTTGAAGGCACGTAAATATAAGGAAGTGGTGCTTGTTTTCTGTTTTTAATATGTGCAAAGTACCAAGGATGTATGTGGGGTTGGAAGTGGGTTTTCTATATAGACCTTGTATTGTGGTATTGTGGTCGGTTTGTATGAGTGTGTCTAAAAAGGGAATAGTGTTGTGGGAGAAGGTTTCCATTGTGAATTGTATATCTGTGTGTATGGTGTTTAGGAAATTTAGAATGTTTTGAGGGGTGGTTGTGTTTGGGACGGCAGCGAATATGTCGTCAACATATCGGAGCCAAACACAACCTGTGAGAAGTGTGTGGGGTAGAATGTAGTAGTGTTCGAGAAGTTCTGAAGAAGATCTGGTGAAAATAAAATATAATTTCAATTAATTTAATAATTTAATTATAAAAAAGGAATACTTTATTAATTCAATTAATAAATATTTTCGAAAGAAATTTTTTAGAAAATAATTGATTTTCTAGAAGGATATAAGTTGTATTAAAATATATATATATATATATTATTTATATATATATATATATTATATTATATATTATATATATATATATATATATATATATATAATATAATATATATATAATATTATATATATATATATATATATAATTATTTATTATATATTTTTATTAATATATATATATATATATATATATATATATATGTATATATATATATTATATATATATCTAATTATATTATATATATATATATATATATATATATTTATATCTTATATTTATATATTATATATATATATATATATATAATAAGAACTACTTTGTCGTAGTGATAAATTTACTCTAAGTTTGAGCTTGATTTTTTTTAGTAATTATGCTTTAATGTGCCTTATTTATTGAAACACTTTAACACAAATTAAAAACATTGTTAAAGACACTTTTTTTTTTAATGAAATAATTTTTAAAAAGGAAGTAATTTTCGTCCGACAAAGCGAGACTCTTCAGGCTAGGGATGGATTTCTTTCTTGATTTCATAGTTAAGTGAACTATGGTTTTGTTCTGCTATTTTTCTTCATGGTGTTTGTTGAAGATTATTTTGAATGTTTCAGAATATTCTATTTCGTATAAAATCTATCTTAATGAGAGATTGGCCTTCCCGTTTCAAATATTAAAACAGCTCATTAATACTTTTTCATTCAACATATTCTTTCTTTTAATGGCAAATATTAAAACTTTCGGGCGTGAGTATGGGATCATGGTTCCATACTAGTAATATATATGGGATAACAGAATTTTTTATATAATTTTCGCACCTTTATTAAATAAGTATATATAGATATAGATATGATATAGAATATATATAGATATATAATAACACAAACAACCTAATGATGTCTAACTATAGTAAATACTATTAAAATCCTTCAGTTCAATATACGATAGAAATGCTTCCAACAACTCTATCCCTTCTCGATAACCATCATAATGCGACTACAACTAATGAACTTATACTACTATATATCGAAACCACCATTCGCACAAACATATCATTGGCTATCTAATCAATTCCCAAACAAATTAGATGTTCTGTTTCTAATTTCTCCAGATAGATATATCGTATAATGCTCTCCAGCTCTTCTAATAGCACAAGAAACTAATACATCCACAATACTCAATCACTTTACTATCCTGAGTTTTTTTAAAATAGATATATAAAGCAAAAAAGAGGTACTTTAGCACTTTTCCCCCGAAAAATAGCAAACACCTCCTTTTTAACAATTCTAACAATTATATATACATATAGTATATATAGAATATATAAAAAAAATATTACGCTCATTTCATAATAAATATTAAAAACATTCTCAAACAAACACGAAAGAAATCTCCCCAAAGCTTAGTATATACTAATCCCTGAATAACTGCATACAATATAATCATAGCTGGACCATATGATTTGCAAGAGTTAATCAATACAGATGGCTGCCAAGGAGCAATAAATTAAGTTTAACTGTTAGCGTCAACAGGCACTTAATCAATATCAACAGTATACAGATGATAAGAAATATCAATAATACACAGAAGCATAGCAAAAATCATGGTATCTTTTTGGCATTTCATAATAGGTAACAATCAATCACCAGCATGCAGGTGAAAGTTTAGATAGCATTCATCTCTCATACAAAAAATGAATATTTGAAACATCAAATATTTCAACAAACCCAACACATGAAGAAAATAGCAGACCAACTTAAACACACTTTATACTCCTTTAAGATAGAGATATATATATAGATAGAAGAGGTTTTCGCGTGTCGGGACGAAAATTAGCTTTCCTTTTTAAAAATTTTATATATTATAGATATATATATAACTGTCTTTTAATTATATGTACTCTTATAATAAAAATGAAGTGAAGTAAAGCACATACTAAAAAAGAATCCAGGGCTTCCTCTCTAAAGTAAATATATTATTATACTACTATACTACTACATAATATTATAATAATACTATACTCACTATATATATAATAATATATATCATATAAATCATAATTAATATATATATATATATATTAATAATAATATATATATATATATACTATATATATCATATATAACTACCTACACCTATATATATATATTATATCAATATATAATATAAATAAATAATATAACCAATATTCAATTAAATAATAATTTTGAAAAGAGCATTCATCGGAAAATACTAGGAAGCTGTGGCAGATTTACTTTAATAAATAAACTATTATAATTTAACATTATATTTTAATATATATATATATAGATAGATATAATAGATATAATAAATATAGATAATATTATATATAGATATAACACACAATGGCCGGGGACCATGGACACTTTTAATTTGAAATCATAGTAAATATCAAAAAAAAATTGATTATATATTTAGGTATGTTATATTTTGCATCATTTATAACAAAGGAGTAATGAAAAAATAATATTTCTTTTATTTATAGATTATAATGGATTTAACCTCTATTAAATATATTCAAGAATTCAAGAAATCCCAAAATCGCAAAGAGATAAGAAACAACAAGGATATATATATATATATATATAGATAGAGAGAGAGATAATAAAATGGCCGGGGTCTTGGCCGGGCGGCGGGCCCGGATCGTTCCTATGACTTGGGATACGCGGGGAAATATGTTACCCGTTATAAATTACGTGCTTCAAAATTGGCCTTCAAATGTGCAGCTCGAGATAAACGTGCGTATTCCATTTGGTGTTGGGGGCTGATTCCCAATACCTATGAAAATGGTCATCGTAAATGAACTTATGGTACATCAAATATGTAAACATTTTGAATATATAGATAGAAGAGAGAGATATAGAGCTACGCCCAGAGTAATGCAACAGTTTTAATGCTTGGAATTGATAAGAGAGAATTAGGTCACACCTCTCTCTTAAAGGTAATTTTCGTCTCACGAAGTTGCGAAGGTTCGCTACGCCAATATAGGATGTAGGAGGCATAAGCCCCAAATCTTGGAAATTTGGACATAGGAAAGATAAAATTTGGAGGAGAAGAGCAGAGATAAATAGGACTGGAGGAAGAGCACGGTGTTTGAGTTGACTAAAGGTATTTAAAAAAAAAATTAATCTATTTTTAATTTTAAAAATTTAAATTTTCAGAAATATATATATATATATATATATATATATATATATTTATTTTTGTTTTTATTTTTTTTTAATATAGTTTAGTTTTTACTATCTTTATTTTTCATTTTATGTTTCTACATTTCAAACTTCTCACCTTTACACACCCTAAAGGAAGTAATCAGCAATAGTAATCAAACAACAATTACCCCTCCCACACACGTGATTATTGATAAATCTAGATTCGAGTCATAATTTTGCAAATAACCAATTCATCATTCTTTTTTTTTGTTTATAGTAAAAAATTACATTTTTTTACATACCTAAAGGCAAGTAAATGAGTATAAATACCCTGCCCCCCTCACACTCCGTGATCTTTGATTTATTAGTTCATTGATTTAATATGATATATTGATATTTGATTCAGTCTATTTTGGTATAACATAAAACAAAACTTTTATTATAATTTTTTATTTATATTATAGATATATATATAATATATATACAAACCTACAGCAGTAAATCAGTAACTGACACTCTCCCAGCACTCCTGCCAATCAACACCTGTGATCTATTGATCTATTGATCTAATTGATTCAAGTCATATTTTTATAAACATAAACCATATCTATATATATTATATAGTAATATATAAAAACTTGTCCTTTTACATACCTAAAGCGTAATAGTAAATCAAAACAGCACCCCACTCCTAAACACATCCCATCTGTCGATACCTATAATTAATGATCTGTTGTTTATATCAATTTCGATTTCATTTTGGTAAACAAAACAATAAATAAGTTCTTTAAGTGCTTTCCTCAACCAAATCCAAATATCTTACAAACGCTTTTTACATCATTAATAGCAAACATGAGCATCACACGAACTAAGAAATAATGTAACCGAAAAACCTAACATACCTTATGAACGAATAAACTGTTAAGGTTCACTTATCACAGTAAAAGATAACTAACATGCATAACAAAAACTAATTTATTCCCTATCTAGTAGACGTATTTTTTCTCACATATCAAATGTTTAATTTTAGCATTAACCTGGTATTTTAAAAAAAATTTATCAAACCGTGTTAATTCTCATACTGATCAACGAATATATGATAGTAACAAGTTCCTTTCTCAACATTATAAAGCTTTACAAAGAAATCACAATTAAGGGGAGATTCATAGCAAATCTAAACTATTCACCGGATAAAAGTAAATGTTTTTTTGATGACCAACTAATATACTACTAATTTATGAAAAAATAAACAAACAAAAAACAATGTTAGTTTTTTAAAAGAATAGGTGAAGAGAGGGGAATTTTTTTATTTTGAATTTTACAACAATGGCCATAAGGTATTAAATTTATAATATTTCAATTTATTGCCCATTAAAATACTCTAATTTAGTGTGGTAATAAATTTTGTTAGAAAACCTTATCTTGAAAATTTCGGGCTCTCTCCTCTGCAACACACAAAATTTACAATCTTGAAAAGTACTTTAAAATTTTTAACAGAGAAGAGTCACAATAAGTTGAAGCATTACGTTTCTTCTCATTGAATGTAACGTGACGCTTTGATCTTGTTTATCTGATGTCGTAACTAATATTCAGGTATTAGAATATATATATCTCTATATCTATTAACGGCTTTTATAACGCTTTTATCCATTATAACGCGTCTATAACGCTTTCTCTCTCCCCCTGTGCAAATAATTTCTCATTTTATTTGGGTCCTTGGCAGTGCATGAAAGAAGGCTTTTGATAGATTTAGGCACCACTTACTTCCTTCAGCTGGCAGCATCTTCATGTCCCTTTAGCATTCTTTACAACTATTTCGTTCAAAATAAATATAATACATAAAAAATATAATTTAAACAATATTAAAATAAATAAATATGCATTCCTTTTACCAATTAAAGTTCGTGCATCATATTCATATAATAATATTTGCCAGCATACAGCATTTAATAGATATTTTTGTCGTACTTTTAAAAATCTTGTTGTTTGTCCATTCTCATATATTCAATTTCATTTAATGAATATTTTCGTCTTATTATTAAGATCTTCTTTGTTCATTGTCATATATTCAATTTCATTTAATGAATATTATCGTCTTATTATTAAGATCTTGCTTGTCCATTCTCATATATTCAATTTCATTTAATGAATATTTTTGTCTTATTATTAAGATCTTCTTTGTTCATTGTCATATATTCAATTTCATTTAATGAATATTTTCGTCTTATTATTAATTTCTTGTTCATCCATTTTTATATATTCAATGAATATTTTCGTCTTATTATTAAGATCTTGCTTGTCTATTCTCATATATTCAATTTCATTTACT
>JABUQX010063850.1:62500-67591 GCA_015478945.1 Trachelipus rathkii
ATGTTGGTCGAACACTGGAATTTTGCTTACCATCACACCGCACCGCATCGCACCGCACCACACCAGGTGATTCGGCCAAACCTACCACAAACCTTGGGCAACGACGGTATCGCAGTGTCGTTGGAATAGAAGAAGTCAACTACCTTGAGCATCTTTCGTTGTAGTACCTTTAGAAAAGAAAATGAGAGCCAAAGTTATCAAGCAGAGGTAAGGAGTCAAGGTAGTTAGAACGTATTGATCAATTTATTAATAGGTCAGACTTAGAGTCAACAGTATATTCATAAGGTTGGTGGAAACAAAGTCCACTCTAGTTTAATGAACAGTACCTCATATAACACGGCGAGAATAACAATCATAACGCCTTTATACAGCTGGAGCAATTGTGTGCAAGAAGAGAATTCCCACATCTTATTTGAGTCCTTCTTAGTGACCGTAACGATATGAAGTTTTATATACAAACTATTATATATATTTATGTTGTATATATTTGCATACTGTATATATTGTTTATATATATATATATATATATATATATATATATATATATATATATATATATATATATATATATATATATATATATATATATATATATATATATATATATATTGTCTATTGTATATATTTATGTTGTTAACAAGTGAAACAAGCGTTGAAGTTGAGAATACCCCCGCCGGAAATTTCTATCCAAATCAGTCAGAATAGAATCGTAAAATTGAAAGTGAGAAATAACTCTAGATGCAAAAGAGGAAGCGTCTACGACCCAACGCCGCCTACTTTCGGGAAGACTGAAACCAGCCAGTTCGGGTACGAACGTTCATTCGCTTTAGCATCGTGGTAGTTTCATGCTCTCTTGTACTCTCTCTTCAAAGTCCTTTTCAACTTTCCCTAGCGGTACTTTTTCTCTATCGGTCTCGAGAGGATATTTGGCCTTAGATGGAGTTTACCACATACTTAGGGCTGCATTTTCAAGCACCCTGACTCTCGAGAGCAACCGGTGTGGAGCGTCAAAACATTGACCGAACGGGGCTAACACCCTTTATAGCCAGTGGAGTTGAGTTACCAGCATAAGAATGAATAGAGTTTGAAAAGAGGGGATGGTGCATGAAATGAAACAGGCACTTGCAGATCAACTCACAGTGAAGGAATAAGTTATTCCAACGTCAACAACCAAGACGGAAAAATATGGGGGAAATTTAGACATGGGTGAGCAAAGAATTTTAAAGGAGTAAGTTTAGAGAGCAGCGACGCATACCATATTTTATCAAGAGCTTTAGACATGTCATGCTCAACCACACAAAACTTCCCATAATGTCCAAAAATGAAGAATCATTTATTAATAAGGTAAGAAAATATGTCAGCAGTTGAGCTTTAACGTCGAAAGATATACTGATGATCAAACAGAAGGAAATGAGGCTCCAAAAGATCCAGGAAATGAGAATTAATAATAGAATAAAAGATTTAGACATAATAGGGGTAAAGGTGCAAAATAGGAGTGAATGGAGGAGTTATATGTGGGGTAAGATAGTGAATAGTGAGCCTTGCACAGGGGATGAACCCTACATTGGCGAGATACCACACTGGGGGTCATCGCGGTGTTGTGAGGCCCTAGGGTAAATTTTCGCTTACGATCGGCTCGCACGACGCGATCATTTGGCTTCTTATTGTCTCATTACTTTCAAATGTTTACTTAATGGTATGAGGGGAAGGTGTGGGGGCGGGGGCGGGGGCTTGTGGGACTTTTCTTTCGAATTACGTCATACTCTTCTACTTAGCTATTCTATTTCCATGCATGTTACGCACCCTACTCGCATCTCTGGGAAGTGAAGGGAGGATAAAGAAATATATATATATTATATATATATATATAGTTATATATTTATTTGTATATATAAATTATACGTATATATATATATATATATATATATATAAAAAGAATATATATATATATATATATATATATATATATATAATATATATATATATATATATATATATATATATATATATATAAACATTTTTTCATTTCTATAATACAATTTATTTTAAAAGTCTGTAATTTAAGTACGAAAAATTTTCGAATAATAATAATAATAATAATAATAATAATAATAATAATAATAATAATAATAATAATAATAATAATAATAATAATAATAATAATAATAATAATAATAATGATAAAATAATAATAATAATAATAATAATAATAATAATAATAATAATAATAATAATAATAATAATAATAATAATAATAATAATAATAATAATAATAATAATAATAAATTAAATAATAATAATAATAAAAATAATAACAAAAATAAAAAGAAAAAAAAAAAAAAAAAAAAAAATTCTCGGTTTTAAATTAAAATTTTTTTAGCTACAAGGAAGTTAAAAATCTAGCAACCACTCTAAAAATATTTAGTTCTTCATTAATATTTTAATAAAATCCTAAAATTTCGTATGTTTTACGAAGTTCAAATAAGAATTTTTAAACAAATGAAGATATTTTGTAATAAATTTCACAAAAATATTTAAAAAATTTACGACGACTTTTTTTGACAAATTTATGAAAGTATTAAGATATAATATACATAGTAATAATACTCGGAAACTTCTATCTGCATAGAAATTAATATGACAATCTTGAAATGTATATTTTTTCTTCGTCTTCATAAAAATGAAGGTTTGGAAGATCCATCATCTTCTTTTTAAAGAAATATTGAAGACCAGGAGATCCGTATAGATAGATCAGAAGACCCGTATTGATATATCTAAAAGTCGAATATCTTCTAATATCTAATAAGTATCCGACCGGATCCGATCGATATAAGTACTATACATATGTACTAATATACTACACGTACTGTATACTACATATACGTACAAAACACACATACACACTATACATATGTACTATACATACTGTATATGTGAATCTTTGTCCAAGTTAATATATATATGTACATCCTATAGACGGTTCCACGTCTTCAAAATGCAACTTCGGATATCCGGTTATATTATCCTCACGATACAGATGTCACACACCGGAAATGAAAGATAAAATTGTCATAAAATTCATATTTCAGAAACTCCAAAAATGGACCTTATTTAAAGGTTACATAAAGTTCAAATTCTATTTTACTGATATTCTCGCTATAATCACGGATGCGGAATTGACTGAAAGATAATCCGGCTATTGTTTGATTTTAATTCCGATTTTTGAATCATGTGACTGCGGCACCAGTTCTGATTCCCATTTTTGAATCATGTGACTGCGGTATCGGTTCTGATTCCGATTTTTGGATCACGTGACTGTGGTACAGGTTCTAATTCCGATTTTTGGATTATGTGACTCCGGTTCAGGCTCCGGCTCCGGCTCCGACTGCTTTGGATCATGCAACTCCGGTCCTCTAAATTATACCGATTGGGTGAATCCGGACTCCGGTTCATCCTTACTGCTTATAATACTTATATATTCTAACCTTTAAAATGATACTAAGAAAATGTCATATTTGTTATTTTAATAGAATGGCATTATAAAGTTTTGCTAGTTATAATAAGAAAAAGACGAATGACAATAATTCATTAAACTCTCTCTCTCTCTCTCTCTCTCTCTCTCTCTCTCTCTCTCTCTCTCTCTCTCTCTCTCTCTCTCTCTCTCTCTCTCTCTCTCTCTCATTCACTCTTCCTTAATTTTCTATTTTTTCCATTACACACAGATATTCGACCATCTCTCTCTCTCTCTCTCTCTCTCTCTCTCTCTCTCTCTCTCTCTCTCTCTCTCTCTCTCTCTCTCTCTCTCTCTCTCTCTCTCTCTCTCTCTCTCTCTCTCTCTCTCTCTCTCTCTCTCTCTCTCTCTCTCTCTCTCTCTCTCTATCGAACAGATATTTGCATGTAATTTTAAAATTCTACCTCAAGATACTTATCTTCAAAAGTGGGACAGCTATCGACTGTTTTTTATCTCCTCATTATATTATTAGATAGGAACATGCAAAATGTAACAATAATTTTGTCACTATTTAAGCCATTAGTATCAAAATATTTGAATGTAATTTAAATATAAAGTCATTAGCTTCACAATAATATGTATACATTAATGTAACAAAGCCTGAACATATTGTATATGCTCCCTGTTTTACAATATCAAAGAACATGTACCCTAATTGCATATAAACCGTCTTCATACTGTGAATTTAAGTCTCAAGTTGTAGCTAGAATTAACAATTATGATTATATATATATATATATATATATATATATAAACATATATAGTAAAGACATATATGCATATATATATATATATATATTTATATATATATATATATATATATATATATATATATATATATATATATATATATATATATATATATATATATATATATATATATATGTAAGGGCACTTTGGGCCCCTTACTAGGACCACATGGCATTCTCCATAAGTGATTACAGGCTCTTCAACTATCCAAGGTCAAATAAAACCAACATGGTCACAACAACTGACATATATATATATATAATATATACTATGTTTATATATTATATATATAGTTATTGGTTACAGTTATATATATATATATATATTATTATTATATATATATATATAAGTAGCTATATATATATTTATATATATATATATATATATATATATATATATATATATATATAAAAAATATATATATATATATATATATATATATATATATATATATATATATATATATAGTATGTATATATATATATAGCAAAGATATAGCATATATATATATATATATATATATATATATATATGAGCAGTTATATATATATATATATATATATACATGAGTTACTTGCAGATCATTTTACATAAGACTCATACATGTATAGATATATATATATATATATATATATATATATATATATATATATATATATATATATATATATATATATATATATATATTATATATATATATATATTTATATATAATATACCTATATATATATATATATATATATTGAAGCGGCGCACGAAAACGCGAAAGCGTTTCAATGATAAATGCGAAAACGGTTAAACACCCAAATTGACTGAACGAAGTACACTAG
>JABUQX010063851.1:0-5000 GCA_015478945.1 Trachelipus rathkii
AAAAAGTTATTGAGTCGCCATGATATATATATTAATAATAATATAGATATTATTAATATATATATATTTGTATTAATATATTATATATTATTTATTAAATATATACTATAGAATTTATTATATATTAATATTATTAATATATATAATATAAGTATTTTATAAAATAAAAGTTAAATATAAATAATAATAGGATATATATAGTATATAGTTTATATATATATATATTGGTTATATATAATATTAAATTATAATATATAAAATATAAATAATATATATATATAATTATAACTACTTATAATAATAATAATTAATATACCGTATATCGCTATATATATAATATATCAACTAAGTTATATAATCATATATAGTAATTATATAATATACGCCTAGTATAATTATATTCTCATTATATATATATATATAGATAATATAATATACTATAATATAGTAGGTATTATAAGGTATAGTATATGTAGTATTTTATTGCGTGATATATGAAGTTCATAAGTTACAGCATATTATATAGTAAGATTTAATATATGTATAAATATAGTTATTTATAGCGATTACGTAGATATCTATTATATATAATACAGTCTATATACGATATTATAAGTAAAGTATTATTAGGATTATAGATAGACTGATATAGTATATTGATAATATGTATATATAATATATATTATATATAGTATTATAATATAATGTAATTAATATTTATAATATATTATATATACGGTATATATACATATATATTATATATGATATATATTATCATTAGTATTTATATATTATATATTAGATATATATATATATGATAATATATATATATATATATAGGCTGATATTATATATATTGTAATATATTTTATATAGTTCAGTAATAAATATTATAATTAAGGTATACTAAAGTATATATATACTTAGCTATTATTATATAAGGTATATATTATAATAAATATATATATATATATCTTATATAATTATTTATATATATTATATATATATATATATATGTATTTATATATATATATAAATATATATATAATATATATTATATTATTATATAATTATAGATTATATATATATATATATATCATATAAAAATATTTATATATATATATATATATAATATATATATATTATATATATAATATATAATTATATATTATTACTATATATTTAATATAATATGATATATATATTGTATAAATGTGAATAGCATGCGATGCTATTATAACATAAATAAATTAGACAACTTACCTATTCTAATGTGGATATGTCTGTAAGGTTGAAAGTGAGTTGAAAAGCGGTTAGGAACAGTAAAAACTAAAAATCCTTTTATTTATATGTATTACCAAGTACCAATCTTGGACAAAATCATAAATTTATTTTTGCTAATTTGTTTTACGAATGATATTTACAGTATAACTCTTCAAACTTTTTCTCCCTGTGATCACAAAGCTCACCTACTTCAATACTTCAAATTAATAATGAAATTTTATATATATGAGATATGTCCATCTCTCCTTTTATAGTACTTTACATAAACTACAAATGACTACTTATTTAGCTTAATGTTTCCACTTATTTCTTTTCCCTTAAGTTCTAACTTCTTTTTGATACTCTTATATGGTTTTATTTTCTTTAAACATTATTTTTAATTTCCATTTATATGTATTTTTAAATAAGTTTATTTATTCTATGAAACTAATAAACAAAGAGTTATACATCAAATCAAAAACATCTATTAATTCTGGCAATACTATATGCCTTGGGCATCGCGGACACGACAAAAAAAACATTGAAGACTATTCATAAATAACGAGTTTGATCCTTTTGCATACACTATCATTGTTCTTACCCCAATTCACACCTGTAAGATAAAGAAAAACAATAATCATAATATATAATATATTATATTATATATTATATATCTATATATAATATTATAAATAAATATTTCTTATTAATATATATATTATATATATATTTAATATATATATTATTATATACTATAAATATATATATATATATATAAATATATATTATATATATATAATATAATAATTATATATATATAAATATATATATATTATATTATATATATAATATATATTTTATATATATATATAATATATATATATATTATAATATATAATAGTATATATATATATAATAATATATATTTTTTAACTTATATTTAATTTTTATTCATAGTTAACAAAAAATTATATTTTATACTTTTAATCCTACGATAAATTAATTTACTAATATAAACACAAACATTTTATTTAAATTAAATTGATTTAATTTGAAATTAATTTATAATTATGACGTCATGATGTTATTGTAAAATAAAATGTTGGGCCAAAAATTAACATGCTAAGTCCTAAGACTAGGATACTGTTTTTAAATAAAATGGTTCTAAAGCTAACATGCCAAGGTCAACCCTAGCTTAACCTAACCTAACGTAAACTAAACTAACCTAACCTAATCTAACATAACCTATCCTAGCTTAACCTAATTTACCCTAACCTAACTTAACCAAACATAGTTTAACCTAAGATAACGTAAGCTAACCTAGCATAGTTTAACCTAACCTAGCTTAATTTAACTTCACCTGACCTAACCTAACCTAAACTAGGTCCTAAAATTTATTTTAAAGTAAACATAATAATTTCCAATTAAAAATGGAAAGTCCTAAAACTAAATAAGGATTTTAAGTAATTTAGTTAAAATATTGATGGTAATTAAAGTAAACATGTAACGGACGAAACTAACTATGTTGTCCAAATATAATATTTAAAAAAAATAAAATAAAATAAATAAATTTGCAAGTCCTAGGGTTTAACTTTCATTAACACAAAGATATTTATTTCAATATATGAAAGTTTTTTTTTAATAATTTTAAATATTAGTATGAAACAATAATAATCCAGCTATTAATTTAAAAAAATCTAATAAATAAATTAACTACCCGAATAAAAAAAGTCAAGCCCCCCCCCCCCCCAAAAAAAAAACAAAGGCAAATAAAAGAGTCGGACTCGGCGCCGCAGATTTATTTATGTGACCGAAGTTCGCGCACCAAATAATGGATGGACGTTCGAACCATTGAGTAAAGAGATTAATTGAAGCTATTCAGTCATTTGCAATTTAAAGGTTTCGTCACCACCACACACATGCTTTACATACTCGCCATATATATATATATATATATAGTAATATATATATATATTTAATAAGATATATATATATTATATTTATATATATAATAATATTATATTTATATATAATATATATATAGTATATATATTAGATATTAATATATATAATTAATATATATATATTATAGTAAAATATAATAATATATTATATATATAAATATAATAATATATATTTATATATAATATATTTAATAACAAAAATTTATAAACAAAAAAAAAAAAAAAAATAAAAGAAAAAAAAAAAGAATTATATATTATTATAATAATTATATAATGTATATTATAATATATATATTTAATATGAGTATAAATATGAAGAAGAGAGGAGATAGATGATAGTGATGAATAGATGATTAATAGATAGAGTAGATAGATAGATAATATAGATAGATGATGATAGATAGAAAGATAATAGATAGCTTAGATATGTAGAATAGATGAGAGATAAAGATAAGGTATATGATAACATAGATAGATAGATAGATAGATAGATAGATAGATAGATAGATAGATAGATAACATGAAAATTCTGAATATTCATATAATATATATTCACTCATATACACATTAATTTCCATTGTACATTTTATTAATTTAGTATAAAAATGTTTTTGCTATTACGGATAATCTGTTAATTAGTAATGAAAGTCCAGCGTCAAAAGTGAAATACAATGAGTGGTTTTGGGGTTAACCATAGAATGATTGAGGATGTACAAAAGATTAAGTTATAATACATAAGAATATTTATGAGTGTTTGTGTAGTAGTGAAATGTATGTGTATGTGTGTGTATGTGTGCGAGTAAGTAGGGGAGCGATAGAAAGTGGATAATAGTATGATTTAGAAGGGAGAGCCCTCTCTCTCCCCGAAGGGAGAGGGGAATCGGGATGGCAGTGCGAGAAGTAGGATCGATAGGCTGAAGAGCGCAGAAGCGAAGCAACAAGTCGGGCTTCGAACGTTTATTCGGTGCGGTCTCCTCGTCAGTGTGGTGCCTGGACCTCTGCCTCACGCGGAGCGACCTCGCTCCAGTCATTCGCTCCATTCAAAGCGGAGCTGTTTCACCGACAGTTAAAGCGCGGTACGCCAAACGAAAATCTTTGAAACACAATGAACAAAGCGAACCTGTTTCAAGGTAAAGTTTTATTAAAGGCGATGTTTGTTTAATGTTAAAAATTCATATCTATCTCGTCATAACAAAAGACGTTTTTATTGAATTCCTGTCGCCGTGAGTGTTTGATGAATAAAAAGAAAATAGTTAAGGAATAAAGATAAGGAAGAAACCTTTTTCCTGTTCAAATTTTGAGTGACAACTTCGATCTCTGGTCTTGTTCCAAACAATCTTGAATGCACGTGAGTGGAGCTTCAATAATATGTAGTTCCCACCCTAAACCTAGTAAAAATGTATCTAATATTAATGTCCTATTCTATAATCTATAAAGCCCTTTTTTTATCTTTTTAATTTAATATTTAAATAAGTTATTTTTCACTAATTTAGAGTAACTAGTAAATATGGAGAATAAAATTTTCTTACCTCCGGTCTTGGCCAGAGGTTGCTTTTTGGAATAAACTCAAAAATCAAACTCAAAAACCAAACTTGTGGTTTTGATAGAAAGGAACCGTTGATTGCAAAGGGCAACAGAAGTGCTTTCGTTTTCTTTAAAGATAAAAATTAAAAAAAAATTATACTCACAATCTCTTAGATCATTTGTGTTTTATATATATGTGTTCATTTCCTACCATTTTTTTTTATTTTACTCCTACCTTTTTGGAAAAGT
>JABUQX010063851.1:7500-51961 GCA_015478945.1 Trachelipus rathkii
TTAGTAACTGTTTCTCCGTACAAGGAATTATATATATATATATATATATATATATATATATATATATATATATATATATATATATATATATATATATATATAATATATATATATATATATATATATATATATATATATCAGGTTGAATCAATAAGAATTTGTACTTAAGTACATTTTTGAGTACTTGTACTTGCAGTATATTCTGAATAATTCCAGGTTTTGGAGTAATAGGTTACGATAGATTTTTTTCTGAAACAAAAATAGGTGGATTTGCCAAGATATATATATATATATATATATAGATATAAATATATATATATATATATATATATATATATATATATATATATATATATATATATATATATATATATATATATATATATATATATATGTTATATATATATATATACAGTTATCAACTACCTACTTCTCACGTGGGCAAAGCCTCATTCAAGAGGTGTGTTAAACTCAACAAAATTCAACTAATGCAAATTACGCGTAGATGAACACAGACAGGCTTTAAAGTGAGAGATTAAATTGAGTAGGAAACACAGAAGATGGAAGAGAATAACACAAAACATGATTAGAGTTAAAGGAGGCACCACAAGAACCAGTCTGGAGTTGCTATCAACACAAAACTCATGTGCCAGACACAGCACCCCTTGTGCTACGAAGGTCTTAAAGGTGGTGGCACGCGAGTGGAAAGTTCCCTGAGTAATTCTTGCCGCCACGGTACCTATAGAAAAGAGATAAAGCACCAAATCATTGCGCCGCAAAGATAGTGGGTCAAGTGAACTAGAAAGTACAGGGAAGATAGGTCTTTTTGCCTTTGACTCGACCATATCAAGCAGGGTGAAACCTGAGCCCCCCAGATATGGAGAGTAGTACTCCATACAAGGGCGGATGAGACCCATGTATAGCTGGAGCGGAAAAAAAGTCTCGCAGCCCAAACAGAACTCCCAGTTTCTTTGAGGCCGCCCTAGCAACCATTGTGATGTGAGGTTTCAAGACATTTTTTTGTTTATGTTAAGGCCAAGGATGTTTATATTGTCAACAGGAGACGAGAGAACCGTCGAAAGACATAGGAAAGTTAGAAGGTGTCTTAGGAGAGGGAGATTTGTAAAGGTTTTCAAGAATTAATGACAAGGTTGAAGAGACTAGACCCCACCCCGGGAAATTCTCTATCCAGATCAAAGTGAGAATAACCAAGATTAAGATGAGAGGCAATTTAGAAGTAAAAGAAGGAGTTAGAATTGAAATGAGTTAAAGAATGAAGGGTCAGAGTCATCGGTATGCAGAGAGTGAGATAGAGCTGATGCTAAGACGCAGAGATCATTAATGAAAAAGCAAGAATAAAGTAGGAGTAAGATGGCAGAACCCTGAGGGAACACCACTATTGAGACAAAAAAAGAACAAGTCGCCCCATCAACAACAGCCGATATTGAGCGATTTGAAAGAAAGCTATACATAAGTAAGCAAAGAGAAGGAGGAACCAAAGGGAGGAGCTTTGAGAGCAGTGACATGTGCCATACACGGTCAAAGCTGATAGAACACAGGTTAGAGCTATAGGGCGATAGTTGAAGGATCAGAGCGGGCTTCCCTTTTTCGGAATAGGTTGGACATATGCGCTTCTCCAACACTGAGGGAAAGTGCTGGCATTGAGGCATAGAGAATATAGTTGAGTTAGGGGCCGAAGAGATGGAGCTAACACCTCCCAAAAAAACTCGGGAGGAATGCCATCCGCCACCCACCTTCCTAACGTTCATAGATTTCAGGAGCCTATGCACCTGATCAAATGTAATCTCAGGCAAAGGTAGGACACCTGAGAAGAAAGGAGGAGGAAGATCAATGCCAGAATCGTCCAGGTTGAGCTAGAGGAAATAGGAGGGCTGAAGAGATTTGGCCTTTTCTAGCTGGAGAGAGTTAGCAACAGAACTATCAGATCGGAATAAAAGGAGGAAAGGTAGATTTACAAAAGTTGTTGAGATGATGTTTGGCAAGAGGCCAGAAAGATTTGTTAGTAGAGAGCCAAGGAGGTTAGCGCAATTTCTGTTTGATGAAAGCCCGCTTTGTCGAAGAGTATCCCCTGCAACGACTTCAAATGAATGAAGTAACAAATTAGCGAGTGATAGAGAACGAGAATTTTTCCACCCTCGAGATACGTACGCTCTTCGTTCTAGCCTACCGCTAGAGAATAACTAAGGATCGGAACCATGGATTACGAGGTGGAGAGAAAGAATTAGCTGAAGGAATAAAACCTGCTCATCCTATCAACGACAGTTCTACCTTGTTTGCAGAAGCCGTAAAGCCTCTACCAGAGGAAAAGAAATATTCCAATTATAGTTAGCGTAGAAGCAGCACAAAGCCCCCCAATCGGCCCATCAGTGCTGGGAAAGAACGCACAGGCAGGATGGAGCAAGGAGAGAAAGTATTAAAATTAAGAGACATAAGGCTGTGGCAGATTTACCAATAGAGCGAAGGTGTATTTATAAAGAGAAGACAAGTGGTGAAACCTAATGTTTTTGTGTTCAAGAAATTGGTTGACGATCCAAATGTGTGTTGGTTTCACCAGTTGCCCAGATCATTGGAGAATGCTGAATGATTGGCCTCTCCCCACCTAAATCAGTATGAGAGGACCCAACCATTCAGTGTTGTGTACATTGAAATCACCTAAATAGAGGACCTCAGTATTTGGATGAGAAGATATAACAGTCTCGAGAGAAGTAGTAAGATATTCAAGAAAATCTGTTCTGTTAGGAGACATAGCAGCAGAAGCACAAGATTATTAGTAGTAGAAGGAAGAAAGATTTTACAGAAATTCGAAATTAGGAGATTCGAAATGTGTTACAGAAGTGTTAATGTCTACATAGGCCACATACTTCACCCTTAGTCGACCTTAGTAAATCCACTACTCGGAGCCAAGTAGTTTGGGTTAAGCAGATAGTAAGATCGAGTGACAAGTGAATTCAAAGGCTACTGCATGAAGTTTAGTTTGAGGAGGGACAATAGGGTACAGATGTGAATGAGTATTCCTGCACCTCCCCTATCATTGTCACCTCTTTCTATAGAGGTTTACAGCGATTTATATTCGGACGGTTGAAAGAAGTCGTCATGACATAGTCGAAGTTCCTGTAAACATATACACTTTGGTGTACATATGTTTATTAGTTGAACAAGTTCTTCGAAATTAGAGTGGTAGCCACGATAATTCCATAGCTGGTGCGGCTACGCTGAGCCATTATAAATATGATGATGGTCTTTAGAGACAATTGTCTCCTATGTGACTAGGGGCAGTGTTGGAGTGTGTCTGATGAGAGGAAAGGTTGAGAAGGGATCTCGGCGAGGGGGCAAATATATTCTGAGTAAGTAGTGAAATATACAATAGAGATTTACGTTTATGACCTCTTTTGGGAAGGAGTATTCAGATGTATTTGCTGAAGAGCGCTTTACCATGAATGCAGATAAGTTGAGTTCAACTGTCCAACTTATTATGTGGGTTTGGTTGGTCAATAGAAGAGCGACCATAATGCTCACGTTTATTAATGAGACAGGTATCAGTATCTGTTCAGCAAGCAGATTCAGAAATGTGGAAGGGATATAGTTATTTCCATGGATATGGGGAAGGAAGGTGTCACCGGAAGGGTATTGTCTTTTTGAGAATGTGTTGGGGTTGTGATATTGGGTTCCAATATGGATTCGCTGAATTGGCAAGGTCTGATTCAGGAGAATTTATCATGCGAGTGATTTTGAGAGATTGGACAGTTTGATTGGAGAATTGGGACCCTGGGTCACTCTTCATGCCTCCAACAGACCCAGAACGCTTAGAGCGTTTGCGGACGATTATCGATGGACAGTTTTCATTCACCTTTCTCGGAGTGCGGGAAGCATTAGAAAGAGAATAGGTCATCAAGCTCCATTTGGGGAGCTGTTATTCATTTCATCTGTTATGGTATAGAATCCCTTAGGGAGTGCTGATAGAAATTCGGGAGAAGAGTTATAGGAAGATTCAGAAGAGCTAGAATTATCTTGTAGACTATTAGAAGGTTGATTGGTAAAGGTTCACAGCTGTGACTGCATCTGTTGAAGCCATTGCTTTTGTCTCTGGAGTAGATTTATGGCGTATTTTAATGATAATCTTAACTTGGCCACTATTTTTTTTTGTGTGCTGAGAAACATCTTTTTCAGGATATGAGTAATAGGTGTGACAGCACGGTGCAACTGCATGAGTTTCATCAATTTAGAGGGGAGTTCTGGTAGGATACTGTGTTGCGGATTAACACGCGGAGGCGTGGTGGCAGCCAATTGTGGCGTAACATTGACTTTTTTGATGTATCTGTAAGATATTTTCCTGAGCTGGCGTATAGCACTCTCTGCTCAATTTTTTTTGTACTGGTACATAACTCCAAAATCTCCTGTTCAAATAGGTAAGACGGGTATTTGAAGAAGAAGCACTGTGGGGTCCTCCAGTTACAGTTAGTATTTTCAGGAGTGTGAAATACCTCTCCGTAGATTGGGTATATGTCATCCAATCCTGCCATTTTCGAGATAGACCAAACCGTTGATATTTGAAGCAACGTCTGGGTTTGAGGGATAAACGTGTGAACACTGACTTGTGAACCCTTATTTCCATCTTTTGTGGTGGATGAGGGGTACAAAGGTCAGCAGCAAACGAGGATTTGGGGTGTTAGGAAGGCGAGTCCCTTCGAGGGGGAAATCTTAAAATGTTTGTAACGGAAAATTTTTCTGCTTGAGATTTCATTATGACCTCCACTTTCTGCCTTTCTGTTCCGAACAGAAAATAGTGCCTCTTCTTAGATGTTTTTTATATCAGGAGTAGAAATAACAGGAATGTTTGCAGAGAGACGTTAAGGATGACAGAATATAACTTTGATTTCGGTTAGCAGCCTTTACGAGAAGGACCCATTTTTCATTAATGTGATTGGAGGGTCTTCAACTCCTAAAACTTTTTCAAGGGCGCATCACTGAGAATGGTTCTGTGCTCAGCAAGATTTTGGATTTAGTGGATCGCATGTGATATATCAATGATGCCTGCTGGCATTCCTAGAGGGGATGCAGCATATGGAGTAAACGAATGAGGAATGATTATGACGGGAGGCAATCTTGCGGATTGCCCGACAGTTGGGCAAATCGGGGTATTTGGGGCTTCATAGTCGACGAACTTATTATATTATGCAAAGGAACTGTGTGTAGGTAGGAGGAAGTAAAGCAGGTACCATTCGAAGTAGTAGGATCATGGTAGGGTCAGGCTGGGAAACCTGACAGATGGTAATTGTTGTTGATGTTGTTTGGCTCACCTTGGTTTAAACGTTTTTTCTCTTAATCACTTTTCCATAAAAATTTAACCACAAACTTTGTCTCCATGAATGAGCAGTGAAACAATAAAGCAAATGAGATATAAACGTAAATAACTGAAAGTGTGTATATTTCATATGAAAGGGTAATTGCTCTCTACAGCAGGTCACAGTCCAGAGACCCACACAACCACTCGGACCCCACCCTGTAGGGTGGGCTGATGTGGCCTGAAGATACCCCCGAACTCTACGTCATGCTCCTACCTGTGTACCACACGCACCTGAGCATTCTCTACAAAGCCTGAGATTATACAATTAGTGTAAAACAGCCTTAGAGTGGTTAGCACAGGTTCGGGTTCCCTACAATTGACGGCCCAGTCAGAGGTAAGCTAAAATGACCGGTTTTTCAACTGTACCCTAATCCACGTGGAGGAAGTGTGGGGTGAACTGAAAACCCATGCGGGAAGAGGCACTGAATGAGAGGCTGTGATGGGAAAAAAAGGAGGCAACCTTATATAACTACGGACTACCCAAAATACGCAAAGATGAAAAAGCCGCATAGAACTGAATTTTTAGCCTCGTTTTCGCTATCATAGTATTTTGGAAAATGTAGTGTTAAAATTTTTGGTTAAAAAATTAATAATTATTAAATTTTTTATTGTATATTAAATAAATAATTTGCATGTGCAATCCAGGTGATAGCGTAAACTAATTTGCTTATTCGATGCACAAAAAGAACCCAGAATATGACATTGTATGTACGATATAGTTATATTAATTATAATTATATAATTTTCCTTTGTTAAAAATATTTGAATTTAATTGTTTATAATGTTTTTTTCAGGTTGGTAATCATTTAACGAAATGTCAACATGTCTAAGAGCCTTGTAAAAAAAATCATAAACCAATTTTATGTTTGCAAATTTGACGATTAAGAGATCATTCGGCAAAATCTCACTTCCCACGTTAAAAAACTTTATCACCTGTATTTCAAGTGCAAAGTCAGAGATCAAGATAAGGGGTGGGCACCTCACATATGCTGCAAAAACTGTTCAAGTTCGCTGTAAAGATGGCTAAAGGGAACACTGCGTTCCAATGGTTTGAGGAGCCTCGAAGATCACACAACAGACTGTTCCTTCTGCCTGGTTGATATAAAAGCTATTAATTGCATGTAATCGTGGCGAACCTACGCACAACCCTGCAACTACCGGACAAGGCAGTGATTTCTAGGCCTGTTGGTTTGGTTGGTGAAGCCCAACGTGTTGCATTCTGCCACCCGGTGCAGCTTAATACTAAGGTTCTTCCAATATGGTATCGGACTTTGCTCGTTGGCCCTCGGTGGCTGTGTTCCCTTTTAAGACCAACCCTTGGCAGAAAACCCTGTTTTCCCGACTATGCTCCTTGCGGGAATGAAACACTTTGGTGGATTTTTTGTCCCGCCCGACTCCACCAAAGCAAACGTGGATTTTGCCCCGTTCCCCTCTGTTCCCGCCTCCCTCGTTTTTCCCGACTGTCCCTTACGGGAGTGAAGCGCTGCGTGGATTTCTTTTTCGCTCCGACTCCGATGAACCCGGCGTGGGTCCCTCTCTGGCCCGACTTCCCTCGACCACGCCTGTTTCCCTGGGCAAGGGCAACCTCTAGGGGATGTCCCCAACCGATTTAACAGCCCGGCCAAAGCAACCTCTAGGGGATGTCCCCAACCGATTTAACAGCCCGGGCCAGGGCAATGACTCAATAAACCCACTCGGCTGGCCGTGCCTGTCTCCCTGGCAAGGACAACCCTTGCTAATGGCTCCCAGAGGGGTGAACGCCGGGATGGTCTTAACCACCACGATACTGTCGCTAATGAGATGTTCTTTTCAAAACTCTGGAAACCCTTTGTTAAGTAACCCACTTTCAAAAAATAAGTAAGGTGAATAAACTTTCTTTTCTTTCGTTTAATAGATCTCAGACATATGACACTAGTTGAAACAGCCCGATTTTTCAAAATAATAAATAATCAATAAAATAAATGACATAAACCCCGCAAAAGACAAAAAGATAGAAAGAGGATAGGAGTGCCAACACTGAACCGTGAACGCCCTCCCAAGGCTCCTCCGATCCTCCTGGAACGTCGCTTACCGCGGTAGATATATAAGTGACAAGGACTCACTGTTCTTCGGGAGATTACAAAAACAAGAGCTCTTCACGCTCACTCCGTTGGAAGACAAAGGTTTTTAAACAAGGAGAACAGTCCCGAAATCACTGCCACCTTTAAAAAAGACAAACACTCATTACTTATACAATCCTAACTTATCCCCTCTAAATGTGGGCAAACCCCCAATAACTTACTTATAGAAATGATTCCTTGTTACCACTTCACTCGCGACTGCTGCCCTGTCTTTGCCCTTTTAACTTTTAAACTCTCTCTTTGGCAGGTCAATAATTTTTAAACCTGATATTTATATGTAAGGAAAAACAGAAAGAATAATTACTCAATTGATACCAGATAATTACAAAAATAAACCAATGACCTAATAATTTCAAAACCCCCTCAAATCCCTACATAATCATTTTTTGCTTTTGATGCTCATTAATAATAACAACAATATAAAAAAATGTATGATATAACACCTTTTAAAATACACCTTTTATAAGCTGTAATATTAAAGTTATTACTTCGATTTCTTTTCTTCAGGTCACAGCAAGAAGAGTGGGAAGTGTATTGTATATCATGACTTGAGATCAGCTATGCGTCCAGTGCCCCATTCAAAAGAGATTCCACCTCATGAACCGCCTAAAGAGATGCATCTATTCTCTGATTCAGAGGACTATCCAGACAACCCCGACTATATGGAATCGGATGAGCCATGTGAAAAGCAAGAAGAATCAAAACCAAGGCTTTTCGGTTAGGCCGATTTAAACGATTTAGTAAGTGATCTGTCATTATCAAAACAACAAAGCGAATTACTTGCTTCTCGGCTTCAAGAAAGATATTTACTAAAAAAGGACGAGGATTGGACAAAATTTAGACTTCGCTTAGATGCTTTATAAAAGCAAATACTTTTCAATGGAGAATAGTCATGCTTTTTTGCAACAAAACTGGGCGGAGCTGAACGATCTACATTGCTCCACCATCCAGAAGAATGGTGATTGTTTATCGACGCATCACTATACAGCAATAAGGCTGTTCTAATACATAATGCAATATTCTCTCCCATCAGTCTCTACTTTCGGCCCATTCTGTGTTAAAACTAAACCTACGAAAA
The DNA here is from genome assembly GCA_015478945.1 of Trachelipus rathkii. Taxonomy (NCBI): domain Eukaryota; kingdom Metazoa; phylum Arthropoda; class Malacostraca; order Isopoda; family Trachelipodidae; genus Trachelipus; species Trachelipus rathkii. The sequence goes on from JABUQX010063851.1 coordinate 16,064, forward strand.
CTTAGCCTACATATTAAACAAAGTTCCCTACAATGAGCACGAATGGCTTATATGCGCTGACTTAAAAGTAGTTGCGCTTCTAAATGGACTACAAACTGGCTATACAAAGTATATGTGCTTCCTTTGCAAATGGATAGTAGGGCAAAAGCAGAGCACTATATCCGCTCAGATTGGCCTCCACTTGATGTACTAAAACCAGGTTCTCACAAAGTTATTCGGGAACCACTTGCCAAAAAGGAAATTCTTTTGCCACCACTACATATTAAGCTAGGTCTTATAAAACAATTTGTTAAAGCTTTAAAACATGATCAACCCGCATTTCAGTTTCTAAAAGGCAAATTTCCTAAATTAAATGATGCTAAGGTGAAAGAAGGGATCTTTGTCGGACCGCAAATTCGTAAACTCATGGTTGACAATGATTTTGAGAAAACAATGAATGAAATACAGTTGAATGCCTGGAGGAGTTTTAAGGCAGTTTGTAATGGTTTGCTCGGAAAACACAAGGCCGAAAACTACAGAGCCCTTGTTGACGAATTAATTCAAGCATACCAAAGACTTGGTTGTAATATGTCCATAAAGGTTCATTTCTTACACTCACATCTTGATTTTTTCCCTGAGAATGCTGCAGATGTTAGTTAGGGACGAACACAGAGAACGGTTCCCATCAGAAGATATGTAACATGGGAAAATAAATACAAGGGAAAATGGATTCCTGCAATGCTTGCAGATTTCTGCTGGATTCAACGTGATGATCCAGATGCTACACATAAAAGGAAACCAAAATACAGTAGGAAATAAGCTTAAGTGCATACATATTTTGAAATCTATGTTTTTTACTTATAAATACTGAATATGCAATAAAACCCATATCTTTTTTTCATATTTTGTATTATTTTAATATACATGTCTTAGTATTATAATTTCATTTTGCTTTGAAAGTTTAATTCCAATTCGCAAAAAAATGGTGCATCCTAGAAAAAATCTAACTGCATATTTTGATTCAGCTGCTCAAAATGCATAAAGATTGTTTCTGTTTGCGTAATGAAAAATTTTTTTTTGGTTGGACAGTGTAATTAAAGGGACTAATGGTGGGGAAATAAAAAAAAAAAAAAAATAGAAACTGTGACAAAGGTGGATTGAAAGTACATAAAAATTTATGAAAAATGAGGGGAAAGAAAGGTTGAAAGACAATGAATGAGAAGTGTTAATGCACGAATGCACATACTCGTTGGGGGACGGAGGAAACACGATAAAGAACCTTCTTAATTGGTTCTCACCGCTATATCATGCACATGTTTGTAACAAGAGCATAACCCCTATGAGAACTCAATACACTCTTCCAGGTATATATATATATATATAGATATGAGAGTACATATATATATATATATATATATATATATATATATATATATATATATATATATATATATATATATATATATATATATATATATATATATATATATGTAAGGGGGTTATTTATGTTGGTGGTATTTTATAATAATAAAGTAATAATAATAATTGCAGTGATGGAAATAGGAAAGTGCAAATGGAGAAGGTGGAACTGCTGTGCCAGTTTCACCAAATCTCAATTGTTTATTTATGACTGTATATATATAACAACCTTAGCTCTATATAACATTAACCTTTTTATTTTGCTATTTAAGAACTGAAATTATAAATATTAGAAACATTGAAAGCAGAGACATATGTGTAATTATACGGTTTAAAAGTTAAAAAGATAAAAATTATACTTATACTTACCTGTGATATCCTGAAAGGAGACCAGACTAAAGTAATTTGGAAGAAAATATCTTTAAGGTTAGTGGATGGAAATTGTACCTAATTAATAATAAAAATATAAAAGAATTAAAATCAATATGCTAGTAATATATTTTATAATAAAAATATTTATAATATTGCAGTCCCCAATCACAATAGGACCTTTGATCCTTTTGTCATGCATAAACATCTATAGAGAAATAAAAACCCCTCTTTGTATGATCTAAATGATCAGGGTAAGTCCTGACTAATTACCTTACCTAATTAATTTGTCATATTCAATTTAACTTCATAATATAAATGTAACTTTGATATTTCTCTCTCTCTCTTTTTTTTTTTTTTTTTTTTGTTTTTTTTTTCTATTTCCGAATTTGCTTTTGACTTCTATAAAGTCGTGGCTTTTCATAGAACTTTTCATGGAATCTGCAAATGTATAAAACATAGACTGTCAAGAATGAAACATAAGTTTTAAGTTAAGTTATAATCTAAATTTAAATCTATGCACCATTAAGTATGGCATGTGAACAATAATAGGAACAGAAAGTTCTTCCTCACTCAAACTCGTAAAGTTTTTGTAAATATAATTTAAGCGTGTATAAATAAAGCACAAATATTTAAACCATAATTTAATTACTTACTATTTTTTTCTTTCAATTTAGTTTTAAGCTCTGATCTGTAAAGATTTTTCCATAATCTTGTATGCTTATACAAGATTATCTTGGTCCAATGTAGGACTCGCTAATTATAAATTCTAACTATAATCACATTTTCATATACTATTATCTTAATTATAATTCTACTCTCAGTTTAATCTTATAAAACTATTAGGATTCAAATGAGGACCTACTAATTATAAATTCTAACTATAATCACCTTTTCATGTACTATTATCTTAATTATATTCTACTCTCAGTTTAATCTTATAAAACTATTAGGATCCAAATGCGGACCTATTTATACTATATTCTGAAATATTAAATAAACTTTTATATACATCTTTTTTCTCCTCCCCAACAATTTGCTTATCTTATTCAATAAACACGTGAAAACTCATCCACAATCCTACAAGCCAAATATCGAGCAAAACCAGGGTCCCGTGACAAAGTAACCTGGATTAGAAAAAGCTTTTGCTGCTCTCCTCGGTTGTAGAATGGTGATGGGAATGAGTTTTTGAATCCCAAGTATCACCATCAATCTGAAATAATTAACTAAAGGTAAAAATTAACTATTTCCTCCCAAACTTAGATATTTATTCTTATTTCTATAATTATAGTTTCTTATTGAATTCTTGGATTTATATATCAACGGAGTGGAGAGTAACGAGATAAAACAATTGATACACAAATTTTGTATATCAATCTCGTGCTCTGCGCTCCACTACATAAATATAAATTTAAGTGCCGCCCGAACAGGGACTTTGTATTCCTGTTCGATTAAGTTGCGCTGGATTGTGACTTGGTTCACATCATCGTTGTCTTTCTTGAACACTGTTTAAACATCTTTTAAATTTAAGTATTAGTTAGCTTAGTTTAATTTTAGTAATAAGTTAGACATCAAAGATAATGTCTAATACACATAAAAACAAACCAGGATACTTTAATGAGTGTCTTGGCCAAGCAGAACTCGAATATGGTCTCTGAAAGAGACCAAGTTGATTTTGATTTTAATTCAGAACCATTGGTGGATTCCTTAGGTCCACCAGCTGCCGTAGCTTTAGATCCATGTAGGATAGAACTTCGCCTACGAGAAGAAAATAAATTTGATATAGAAAATGATGAAAAAAAGATATAGATGTTGCCTCCACTGAAGAGGTGTCTATCTCACCTATGACAAACTTAGATAAATTAGTAAAAAATAAAAAAAATAGTGGAAAATATATTAGCTCAGCAAAGTCAAATGTCCAAATTGTATGCAAACTTTCCCCAAAGAGGAAATCATAAAAATCCTGGTGGAATTGTTCCCTCGTTGGAACATAACCTTTCCCTATTAGATATATATTCCCCCGTAGTTTCTCCTAATTCACAGAAAAATATTAGACCATATGGTGGTGAAAAAGAAACCCATAAGGGTACACCATCCAATACACACCAAACATTAATTCTAGAGGATCAATTAAGAGATCCATCAATAAATATTAACACAAATATATAAACTCTGAGATCCAGAGTATCTAGGGACCATAGGGAAGATTTGTCTTCCCAAAGTAGATTAGGATACCAATCAGCTAATTTACTACAACCTCTGAGAGGACAAACTTATAATGATTTATTCCAAAAACAACAACATATACCCTTTAATTCAACCCCAATCACAAAAATTCCTAGGCCGTCCTGATATTAATGAGACCTTGATGTATTCGGGTCCACAAATGAAGCAGAGGCTGGATTTGATAGAGGAAGCTATCCTTCTCTTGACTCAACTAGTCAAGAATTCTCAAAAGATCAAAGTTGTGAATCCGGGTAAATTTAAATATGAGGCAGATCAGGACCTTCTTATATACTTGGGAGACTTTGAAGCATATTGCAGTCTCCATTACCCCAACGCCCCACATTAAATGGTTGAGGCTCTTAGGCAGACAACAGGAACGCAAATTCCTTCAGTTGTATAGACTTATCACCAAGGATGACATGGATTATTTCTCAGTTTGAGATACCCTTATCCAGTGGTTTGAAGATGAGGAAATAAGGAAGAATGAGCATCAGCTCCAGGCTTACCATTCTGCTTGTAGAGATAGAAGGGAAAGTATTAGAATGTTCGCCCTTAAGTTAAAGAATTTGGCTAGACGAGCATATCGTGATCTTGATATGCACGAATACGATTCGTTGCATACTGCCTTTTTGTGTAGTCTTCCCCCATACATCGAAAGTGTTCGTAAGTACATAAAAATGCAGGAGATTAATAACCGCAGATATACTCCTTGGGAGAATATCGTAGGCTATGCTGACTCGTTGGAAACTGATAATACTGAGTTTCCTAACTCCATTTCCTATTCTTCACATTCTTCCCATAACACACAAGAAAGAGATTTATTAAAAAAAAAAACTTGATAAACCCAAAGATGATCTTAATGAGACTGCAGAATCTGTCATTCACATAGATACCTTAGCCCCTAGTTGGACGTATGTCCTGAAGAATAAGGATAATAATAAACAACGTAAATCCCAAAGTAGTTATCGTCCCTCGTCCATCTCGTAGTCCTCCTAACAGGTCATCCGGTAGTCATTATTATCACGATAATCGCCGGAGTCCCCAACAAAATCTTCCCAGTCCCAAAACCGTACAACTCGTTATGCCATAAAAGCCACTCAGTATGATTATGAAGATCGGAAGAGATTAATATGTGATTATTGTGAGAAAGTGGGTCACCAGATGCGGGAATGCTACAAATATCTCGGTATTTGTAGCTACTGCAAGAAAAAAAGGGCATATAGGAGCTGAATACCGCTCCTATAAGTCTCCTTCCTCGTCCCCTCCAATCACATAAAATAATTTGTTCTTTTTGTAGTGGGCTCCATCCTGGGATAAAATGCTCTTATAGAACACCCCCGAAGGAAGATAGAATACCCCAAAAACCTTCCTCTAATAGAACCCCTAGGGAATATCTCACTGGTACGGTGAAGAAGGTATCTTCCAGTAATTCCCAACATTTTGATAGATCATCCCTGGGTTCCAGAGATGATGAACAAGCCAGTCCCTTGCGACTATTGTCAGAAGTACCATTATGAAGGCCACTGTGAAGAAGCCAAAGAGGATCAACCAGAACAGTTGGGAAACTAACGGTCCCCACAGAAGTGAGTCATCCTGTGGAAAAAGACACTGACCAAAGCTCCTCAGAAATTAATACCGCAGTAAACAAATTCATTGATGACAATCCTAAGTGTCTACTTCAGGAATCTCCCCCTGACAATATAGATGAAGATATGGCTATTTCTATTAACCTGTGTCAGGCTGATATTGAACCTTTAGTTGTATGTATCACCCTAGTTGATCATAGTGCCCCCTATTATGATTACCTTGTGATGGTTCCCATCAGAAGATGTAACATGGAAAAATAGATACAAGGGAAAATGGATTCCTGCAATGCTTGCAGATTTCTGCTGGATTCAACGTGATGATCCAGATGCTACACATAAAAGGAAACCAAAATACAGTAGGAAATAAGCTTAAGTGCATACATATTTTGAAATCTATGTTTTTTACTTATAAATACTGAATATGCCATATCTTTTTTTCATATTTATTATTATTTTAATATACATGTCTTAGGAGAATATTTTATGTGTACTAAAAGCAAATGATGAAGTTTCAAAAGAAAGATGCTTGGAATTATAAGGAGGAAAAAAGAAATACTAAAAGGTGCATACGTAGGAGAAAACAAGAGGTAAATGAACAGTTTGAAGAAGGATGAAATGATGATATAAGGAATAGAAGGCTCTTCTGAAGGAAGGGTTAAGAATGAGAATAAGGGGAATCTGCTTAGAATAATGAATAGGGATGGTGCTTTTGTAACTGATGAAATGGATGTGAGGGGAGTGTGGAAAGAACACTTTTTGAAAATCCGCACACATTAGTAATGATAGAGGTAAGAAAGTGAATGTGTGTACTTTGATGAGCAAGAAGGTTGGGGCTATATTTTGGGGGACAGGTTATTAGTAAGGAGGAGGCAATGGGTAGGTGAGAAAAGTTGAAGAATGGTAAATCCTGCAGGTATAGATGAAATTACTAGTGAAATGATCAAGAGCGGAGGCGAGATGGTGATTGATTGGATTTGGAAGTTGTGTAATAAAGCGTATATGCGGGGAAGTTCCAAGGGATTGGAGGAGAGCGGTAATAGTACCCTTTATATAATGGGAGAAAAGGGGAACTGTAGAAACTATAGGAATTAATATAAGTGTGTTAGGGAAGGTATATGCTGGTATTTGGTTTGAAAGAGTGTGAGTGACTGAGGAATTGATTGGTGAAGAACAAGGTGTGTATTTAGAGTGGTAGAGGATGTGTGGATCAAATCTTTACATTGAAACAAATGATTGAGAAAATGAGGGAGAATAAGAATAAATTATATTTAGGTTTTATGGATTTACAACAGGCGTATGATAGAGTTAATAGGGAAGCTTTATGGCAGGTATTAGTGATATATGGTGTTGGTGGTAGGCTTCTGAATGGAATCAAAAGTATGTATGACGATAGAGAAGGTGTAAGAATAAATGGTGTCAATGGTGATTAGTTAGGACAGGAGTGAGACAGGGCTGTGTTATGTCTCCTTGCTATTCAATTCATATGGATGGGTTATGAAAGAATTCGAGGTGGGGATGGCAGGAAATGGTGTTAGAATGATGGAGAATGGAGATGAGTGGAGGGTGCCCTACCTATTATATGCGGATGATATGGTTCTGTGTGGCGAATCTGAAGAGAGTTTGAGAGGATTGGTAGAGAGATTGTGAGTCAGGACAGTCCTCAGTGTGAAGTTATGTTAGATGGTGAACACTGGAGCAAGTGTCTGAGTTTAAATATTTAGGGTATAAATTTGGATGAGAAGGGAACGATGATGGTGAGTGTAGTAGAAAGTTAAAAGAAACAGGAAGGTTGCTGGTACTAAATCGTTGGTGAATGTAAAGGGACCAAGTCTTATGCGCTAGAGTCTTACATGAGGGTGCGTTGTTACCTGTGTTATTGTACATGGTGTGAGACTATGGTCTGAATAAGAAGTATAGATCAGTTCAAATGGTTCAGATGGACACCCTTAGGGGAGTTAGGTGTGAGAAGAAATTAATAAATGAGGAATGAACGTATTAGAGATGTGTGGTGTGGAGAAAGGGGAAACGAGAGAATAAATGAAAGCATGTTGAAATGGTTTAATGTCGGAAAGGAGATGGATAATCGGTTGGTTAAGATGATGTATAGTGGAGAGTGTGTTGTGAACCGACCGGCTGGGAGATCGAAGAGAAAGTGGATTGAGTCGGTGAACGAAAGTCTAAAGGAGAGAAATGTGAGCTTGGCAGAGGCGAGAATAAAGGTGCACATAGGAGAGAATGGCGTAGTTTTGTATGGGGTACGGTTGTGGCCCACCTAGGCCAAGGATGAAACTCCTTACATTGACGATTTACTATAGTGAGGTCCGTCGCGGTCCCATGAAGCTTTAGGGTGGATTTTCTGTCTGTGACGAGCTTTACCAATTAATGGTACAGAGGGGGCGTTAAGGCTGGGCTTTCTTTCGATATTTGTCATACTTCCTACTGCTTTTCTTTTCCGATGTTGTCACGCAGGTTACCGAAATAAGGTAGATGAAGAAAAGAAAGAAAGAAAGATATATATATATATATATATATATATATATATATATATATATATATGTATATAGATAAAGAAGACGATATATCTGTGGATATTTGAATATATATATATATATATATATATATATATATATATATATATATATATATATATATAGTATATATATATATATAGAGGAGAGCATAATAATGCATACTGAAGCGATGAAATTGGCCTCCCATTTTAATGGTGCGTCTTTCTTTTTTGCGTTCATATTCTTAACACTCATCCTCCAGGCAATATATTACTAACCACCATTTATCCACATATCATATATACATGATTAAAGTACACACCTCTCTTCTAGATAACATCTTACATCACAGACATCCCTACTACTCATGTCCCTGTGTGTGGGGAAAGAATACTCACATCGTATGGTCCTGCGTGGCGTAGAAGTCGACTAAGGGGCGGTGGTTGTTGGGTTGGCTGCCCACTACCACCCATTCTTGCTAGGAATGCTGATGCACACCTTCGGAGATAGTCGTGATCGCCGTAAACGACCTTCTTAATTTTCGGCGAAATTGTATGAATCGTAAGGGTACATGGAATGTCAGAGGAATAAATGTTGAGGAGAAGAGGAGAGGTGATGATGTATTTAGAAAGGGCAAATTTGATTTGCTCGCTGTGACTGAAACAAAGATGAAAGGAAAGGTGAAAATGGAGTGGTGTGGTGTGAAATGTAAATGTGCTGGTGGGAAGAGAATGAGAGAGGAGAGAAGGAGCGTACCTGACAGAGTGACCTGTGGTACAAAAGCTATGGTAGACTTTTGTGTGTGTGTGAGTCCCAGAATTCTATAATGGTTAATTTAAGTTTGAAAACGTCAAGGTATGTGGGCTGTGACGCATATCCATCTGAGTAGAATGAAGAGTAACAATACGATTGACAATCTAAATGATGTTCTGATGGGGTGTGAGGGAGAGCTTCCAGATTGATAGTGTTGGGGGACCTGGAAAATGGTTGGATAGGTGATCAAAAAGGATGGCAGATAATAGGTGGTTTTGGGGTGGCGGGAGAAATGAGAATGTAGGAAGGTGATTGATTTGTGAAGAGAGAGGTATGTGTAAGTAATACTTTAAACACAAGAGTATCCATAAGTATACTAGAGTTAAGTAGGTAGAGATGGTATCGAAGCGAAAGGTAGTATGATTGATTTGTGTTGCGAAGAAGGAGATGTTGAAGTATGTGTTGATATGAACAGTGAGGGGTTTAGAATGGGATTATCGGATCATTATGTTGTTCTATGTAAAATTAAGTTAGTGGCTTGATGGAGAGGAAGGTGATATGAAAGAAGTAGGTAAAATTAAGAGAGAAGTTAAAGACAATAAAGATAAGTATGTAAGAGCGCCTGCAAGCAAATTAGTGAATGTGAACATGTTGATACTGAACAAATCTGGGGCAAATGAAGACCAAAGGAAGTGTGTGGATGTGCCAAAGTAGGAAGTAAGAATGTTAACAAAGGAATGGTGGAATGAAGAGGTGTGATGCAAGCGGTTAATAAAAAGAAGTGTGGGTTGAATGTACTAAAAGCAATGATGAAGTTTCAAAAAGAAAGATGCTTGAAATTATATAAGGAGGTAGAAAAAGAAATAGTTTAAAAGGTGCACGTAGGAGAAACAAGAGGTAAATGAACAGTTTAGAAAGGAGGGGATGAAGAGGACATACAGTGAATAGGAAGCTCCTTCTTCTGGAAGGAAGAAAGGTTAAGAATGAGAATAAGGGAATCTGCTTAAAGAATGTAGAATAGGGATGGTGCTTTGTAACTGAAGATGAAATGGATGCGAGGGGAGTGTGGAACACTTCGAAAATCTGCACAATATTAACAGCAATGATGAAAAAGAAGAATGTGTGTTTGATGGTGCAAGAAGGAAGGGGTATTTTGGGGATGAGGTTGAAGAATGGTAAATAAGAGCAAAGAGGAGGAAAAGGGTAGAGTGAGAAAGAAGAATGGGTAAATCTGCAGGTATAGATGAAACACAGAAATGATCAAGAGTTGAGCGAGATGGGTGATTGATTGATTTGGAAGCGTGTAATAAAGCGTTTATGGAGGGCATATTCCAAGGGATTGGAGGAGAAAGGTGAAATAGTACCCTTGTATAAGGCAAGGGAAACTGTCGAAATTATAGGGGAATAAGTTGAGTGCTGTAGGGAAGGTATATGCTGGTATTTTGGTCGAAAGAGTGCGTCGAGTGAAGGACCTGTTTGGTGAAGAACAAGGTTTAGGAGTGGTAGAGGATGCGGATCAAATCTTTATATTGAAGTAAATGATTGAAAAAAGTGAGAAAAGAATAAATTGTTTAGTTTGTATGGATTTGCAACAACAGGCGTATGATAGAGTTAATAGAAGCTATGGCAGGTATTAGTGATATATGGTGTTGGTGGTAGGTTTGTAAATCAAAAGTATATGACGATAGTAAAGCATGTAAGAATAAATGGTGCCAATGGTGATTGGTTTTAGATTAATAGCGGAGTGAGACAGGGTTGTGTTATGTCTCCTTGGCTATTCACTTGTATATGGATGGGGTTATGAAAGAAATTGAGATGAGGGCGCAGGAAATGGTGTTAGAATGATGGAGAATGAAATGAGGAGGGTGCCCTACCTATTATATGCGGATGATTTGTTCTGTGTGGCGAATCTGGAAGATAGTTTGGGAGGATTGGTAGAGAGATTTGGCAGGGTGTGTAAAAGGGGGAGGGGTTTGAAAGTAAAAATGTAGATAAGAGTATGGTTGTGAGGAGGACAGTCCTCAGTGTAAAGCAGGCTAGATGGTGAGCAGCTGGAGCAAGTGTCTGAGTTTAAATATTTAGTATAAATGTTGAATGAAACGGATGATGATGAGTGTAGTAGGAAAGCTGTGAATGGCAGGAAGGTGGCTGGGTGCAATTAAATTAGCAGTAGAATTGGGAAGGCAAAGTCTTGAGTGCGTTAGAGTCTTACATGAGGGTATGTTGTTACCTGTTACATGGTAGTGAGATTCTGGAATAAGAAGTAGATCTAAAGTTCAATGTGTTCAGATGGACAATCTTAGTAACGTGTAGCGTGTTAGGTGAGAAGAATTAATAAAATGATAAATGAAAGTATTAGAGAGATGTGTGGTGTGGAGAAAAGGGGTAAATGAGAGAATAAATGAAAGTATGTTGAGATGGTCGGTCAGTGTGGGCATATGAATGATAGTCGGTTTTTAAGGATGTATAGTGGCGAGTGTGTTAAAAACCGACCGGCTGGGAGACTTAAGAGAAAGTGGATTGAGTCGTTGAACGAATGGTCTGAAGGCTGAGAGAAATGTGAGTTTGGCAGAGGCAGAGAAGAAAGGTACAACAGAAGTGAATGGCGGGGGATTGTGAGGGGGTATGGTTGTGCCACCCCGGGCCAAGGGATGAACCCTTTACACCTGACTATCTAATTATAGTGAGGGCCCATCGCTGCTGTCCCATGAAGTCTAGGTGGATTTTCTGACTGCGGGGGCGAGTTCTGCTAATTAATGGTAACTGAGGGGCGGTAAGGCCGTTTCTTCGATCTACGCCATCATACCTTCACTATTTTCTTCCGATGCCTGTCACGCTAACCTTTTCAAAATACCTTGGTTAAATAAAGATAAATGTTGTTGTTTGTGCTTCACACATTTTTAACTGTTTGATATATATATATATATATATATATATATATATATATATATATATATATATATATATATATATATATATATATATATATATATGTTATTATTATATATATTATACATATATTATTATTTATATATATATATATATATATATATATATATATATATATATATATATATATATATATATATAAATTATATACATATTATTACAAAAATATATATATATATATATATATATATAAATATATATATATATATATATATATATATATATATATGGGGTATATATATATATATATATATATATATATATATATTATATATATATATTATATATATATATATATATATATATATATATATATAGTATATATATATATATATATAGTATATATATATATATATATATATATATATATATATATATATAAACTTACATCATGGAAATTTTATATGAAATATGGAAAACATTTATACTATCACTCTCCAAAGAATGAGAAAGTTACCTCTATTTTTGAAACTGCAAAAATCAGAACTGAGGTTAAATAAAGTTAACTCGCTTATTTTCCTTGGAATTTTTCCTAGATTGAGCAGAAATCATTTTGTATTCGAGCATTGCCAGTAGGGTGTCTACATCTTGATATTTTGAGTAAGACCAGCTCTACAACATTGTCCTGTACATGACATGCATTCAATGCAATCTGAATTAAAATGTGTAAATATCTATACTTAAACTTTTAGGAACAATAAAAAGTGGTTGATCTTTTTGTTTTAAATTTTTAAATGAATGAAAACAGTATTTTTTTTTTTTTTTACAAAAAAATAAAATTTTGACCATATCGGAGGGTTCGATACATCTGTATACAAATTCTAAGGGAAATTAAAGAATCTGAATTTCCTTCACATCTTACAAAAAGGGGGCGGCGAAATTCTCCCAAAAAAATCCCACGCCACTGTCTGAGGGTGATGTTGAGGAGAGTAATAGACTTTCTGGGATAATCTGAATACTGTTTTGGTAGAATCTTCAAATTGTTGGACGACCTAAATGGTTGTGTAGGTGATCGAAAAAGAGATGGTATAATAGATGACTTTGGGTCACGGAAGAAAATGAGAATTGTATGAAGGTGATTGATTTCTGCAAGGAGGGAAGTATTTGTGTAAGTAATACTCTTTTCAAACACAAGTGTATTCATAAGTATACTAGAGTTGGTGAAGGTGGAGATGGTACCGAAGTGAAAAGAATGATTGATTTTGTGTTGGTGAAGAACACGTTGAAGTATGTTAAATCAGATCATTATGTTTTATGTAAGATTAAGTTATTGATGGAGAGGAAAGTGAGGTGAATTAAGAGTGAGAAGCATATATGCATAAGAAAAAGTAGTGAGAGAGCTTGCAATAAATAAGTTGAATGTGAGCAAGATGTAACTGAACAAATATAGAGGCAAATGAAGGAAGCTGTTAGCAGAGCAAGAGAAGTATGTGGATGTGCTAAATTAAGAATGTCAATAGTGAGTTGGGAAATGAAGAAAGAGGTGATGCAAGCGGTTAAAAGTTAAAAAAAAAAAAAAAAAAAAAAAAATTGAATATGCTAAAAAGCCAATAATATGGTTCAAAAGAAAGGTTTATATAAATATATAAGGAGAAACAAAGCATGACTAAAAGTAGAATATGTAGGAAGAAAAATGAGGTAACTGAACAGTTTAGAAGGAGGATGAATGGGGTTAAAGTGGTTAGGGGTTAAAAGGAAAAAAAAAAAAAATAAATAAATAAGAGGCGTGGTTGAATATGCTAAAAAAAGCCAATGATATGGTTCAAAAGAAAGGTTAATATAAATATATAAGGAAAACAAAGCATGACTAAAAGTAGAATATGTAGGAAGAAAAATGAGGTAGAAGACAGCTTGGAAGGAGAATGAATGGGGATTTTCGCCAGAAATAGCAGCTCTTCTGAAGAGCACTAAAGAATGAGAGTAAGGGGAATCTGCATAGAAAAATGAATAGGGGTAATGCTTTCGTGATTGAGGAAATGAATATGAGAAGAGAGTGGAAGGAAGACTTCAAAAATCTGCATAACATTGGCAGTAATGAAGAGGTGATAATGAATGTGTGTGTGGGTTTGATGGTGCAAGAAGAAATAGATATTTTGGAGATGAGGTAATGGGTAGAGTGAGAAAGCTGAAGAATGGTAAAAGTGTAGGTATATACGGAATTGCTGGTGAAATGGAGGCAAGATTGTGCTTGATTGGATATGGAAGTTGTGTAACAAAGCGTTTATGGTGAGCAGTCTCGAATGATTGGAGGAGAGAAGTAATAGTACCCCTAAATAAGGTTTAGAGGAATAAGGAATTATAGAGGAATTAAAATAGTGTTGTAGGGAAGATATATGTTGGTATTTTGGTTGAAAGACTGAGGGATTAATTGGTGAAGAACACAGTGAATTTAGAAGTGGTAGAGGATGTATAGATCAAATTTTCAAATTGAAACAAATGAGAGAGGAGGGTAAATTGTATTTAGGTTTTATATTGCAACAGGCGTACGACAGGATTAATATTAATGATTCGACCGTCGTCGAGTGTGGCCGCAGGTAAACCAAAGGGAAGCGAAATACAGAGGGACCAGAAGAGAGATAGATTGGAAAGAAGATGATAGACAGTGGCGATTTATTGAAGAGATTAAGTGTAGTCTGGGAATCTACTGTAGATTTGGTTGGAATATTTTAAGAGGAGAGAGATAAAGAAAGCCTTTGGTTCTAGGTAGCTAGAAATTTCAAGGGAAAAGAAAATTACGATTTTGGATTTTAAAAATATAAAATTTTAAACATTAAATTTATTTCATTTGCAATCTGGGTTCGAGGAGCTGCAAATTTTAAAATAATTTTTTTTGGCTATTTTGGATAATTAATTATTACATACAAAAATAAAATTATAAAGAAGAAATTGAAGATAATAAATTGTAGAAGGTGAATCTGTGTCTCTCAAGTCTATCGTCAAGTCATATGAAGTAAATTTTCCAAATTCTCTTCCACTGGTAGCAAAAGGCTTATTTCAGCGAACGGTGGTGATATATTGTTTAACATATTAATAGTAATAACAGTGATAGTGTTGATAATGATAATAATTTTTGATATAGTGAATAGTTGTGAATATTTAATATTAATATTAAAACATAGTGTGTAGCATAATATTAAAAAATATGTTAGCAGTGAAATATAGTGTTTAGCATTTTAATAATAATAATAATAATAATGATAATAATAGTATGTAAATGTATTATGTATATGCGTGTGTATTTATATATACCGATCTATATATATATATATATATATATATATATATATATATATATATATATATATATATATATATATATATATATATATATTATAATATTATTTATATAAAAGTCCTGGTAAGCTCATGGAGCACTGCCAAACAAAGCGAGAATCCAGGTTTGGTAACTGCACGGGTGCAGAATGTGAGCTATTCTCTCCTTGCTTAGCTTCGTCCCCATCGGACGTTGAGCAGCCACCCCCTCCTAGATTAGGGATCTGCCCATGAGCGGTGGTGTTTATCTGTAATAATAAAAAAATTGGGAAGCTCTGTGACAGATGTTACTGATATATGACTGATGTGGTAGCTTCTGAATGAAATCAAAGTATGTATGACGATAGTGAAACGTGCGTAAGAATAAATGGAGTTGAATGTGATTGAATTAATATTAACAATGAAAATAGGAAGGGTGGTATTATGTCTTCTTGATTATTTAATTTATAAATGAATGGTGTGCTGCAAGAATTAGAGGTAGGGGAAGGTGTTAGAATGATGGAGAATGGAAGAGAGTAGAGGATGCCCTACTTATTATATGGTGATGATTTGGTTTTGCATGGTGAATCTAAAGAAAGTTTGAGAGGATTGGTAGACAGAATTGGCTGCATGTGTAAAAGGAGGGGTTTGAAAGTAATTGTAGATAAGAGTAAGGTGATGGTAGTGAGTGAGGAGAGTCCGTGGTATGAAATCATGTTGGATGGTGAGCAATTGGAACAAGTATCCGAGTTTAAATATTTAGGCTATATGTCGGATGAAAAGGGAGTATGATGCAGAGTGTAGTAAGAAAGTTGTGAATGGTAGGAAGATGGTTGGTCAATTAAATCCTTGGTTAATGTAAAGGGACTAAGTCTTGAGTGCGCTAATTTTATATGAGGGTATGTTGTTACCGGTGTTAATGTATAGTAGTGAAACTATGGTCTGGAGTAAGAGTTATAGATCAAAGATTGCAATCTGTTCGGATAGACGATCTTAGGGGCGTGTTATGTGTGAGAAGAATTGATAAAATGAGGAATGAACGTGTTTGGGAGCGGAGAAAGGAAGAAGGGTGTAGTTTAGTTATTTGGTCATGGATGTTGATGGATGATAGTCGATTGGTTAAGCGGATGTATGTGGTGAGTGGGAATCGACCAGCTAGCCAAAGAAAAGGTGGATCAGTTATTAAATAGAAATGCCCAAAGGTAAGAGGGAGTTTGACAGAGCTAGAAGAGCAGAAAATAAGAAATGAATGGTGGGCCAGAGGGAGTATGGTTGTGTGAGCCTGACCCAAGGTGGCTGAACCTGCATTGAAGAGATACCACAGTGAGGGTCCACGCTTTTGAAGCCTCCCAGGAAGATTTTTTTAACCGCAATGAGCCTCACTTAAGGGAATGGTAGGGGTAGGGGCTTCTTTCACTTGGTCTCTGTGTCTCTCTCATTTTGTCTGTCATTTACATTGTCAATTAATTATTATAAATGAGGACGATGTTGATGATAAGCAGAAAATTGTTTACCACCTAAATATACTTAAACTGTAATGGTCAATACTCACTTTTATTATTGCCCTGGATTCCTTAGATGACTACCTAACATACGCACTGCACGTTAAACTCCTGAAAACGACTTGTCATCGCGTGCTTGACCTATTACGTCATCTCGCCTCAATCTTAGGGTGCTGATCTCTATTCTCTTTTAGTGTTTACTGACGGCTTTAAAACGGGGGACAGTGTGGTGTGTCTGCTGCCTTTCCTTACCGCAACCTCGCCCATACCCTCCCCCCTCATGCTTCGATTTTTACGGCAAAATTAATGACTATAATGATTGCCCTTTCTCAAATTCTATTCCTTAACCAAGACCACTCTTATGGCATTTATTCAGGTTCGCTCAGTGCCCTCCAGGAGCTTAAAACCCCCTAATCTAAAAACACAATGGTATCCGCTGTACAACAATTTCTTCGGCTGTTCCACTCTCGTAAGAAACAAATCAAACTATGTTGGACCCCCTCTCACGTATGGGTAACTGGCAACGAAATCGCTGAGAGAGAGGCCAAAATGGCCGCCTCATCTTTTCGGAAGCTGTTCTAGGTACTTCCCGGATGCCATTCGACAAGGTCACCTATCATCAACTGATCCTGCTCTCCGACAAGGTTCCGATCTTATTGGTAAGAGTGCTGGACGAGTGATCAGTGAGGGGCGAAACTTGGAAATGTAAACCCAAACATTGGTGAGTGGTCTTCCTCTCACCGGCTAAAGCGCTTGCACGAGGTTATACTTACATGCCTCCGTATTGGTCACACCAATATCACTCACAGCCACTACACGTCACGGGACCCTCCTCCCATCTGAAAATTTTGTCGTCGCCACACCCTGCAATCTGTTCGCCCCATCTTCATCGATTGACCACAGCTGGACCCCATTCGCAATCGTCACTTTCCTACTTTACGGTCCATAACGCCTTCTAAAAGGTTATCCCATATCTTATCTGAATTCTCCCATTTTAAGTAACTCTATTTTCTCTTATCTTCAAGAACCGAGTATTCTTTATATCATAATTGTTATGTAATATTAAGACTATTTATAGTAAAAGGACATCTTTTTATTTATTTTTGACTGAATATTCATTTTGCTATTCAAATTCTTTGACATTTAAATTAGGATAAGCAGGACTCACCCAAGGAGTTGATTATTCAACTTAGTGTGGACGCTTCTCTGTGGGCTGTGTTGGGTCCTGTACATGAACTCAAAAAAAAAGGAAAAAAAATAGGTTTCAAACTGGAAAAACTGACTTTATATTGGAAGAAACATAAGAACATAAAATTGAAATTACTTTCTCATTAAAATCAACATAATTAATTATAGTTTTGGAACCTTTTTAAAGATAAATGTAAATTTCAAAGTAGAAGAGAAATTATTAAATACTTACCACCAAGAAGATAGGCATGAATAACGTTAGGTCCTAAGAAGATCGCTTCGCCAGGTTCAAGAACAATATAATTGAGTAAATAAATTGAAAAACAACCAACATCCCCAGGATAATGAGTGTTCAAAGTAAGAAAGAGATCCTTCAGGTAAAATCGGTCTGACTGATCACCTGTAGAATTCACACACATCAGTTAAGGAAAGTCAAATTTTCTATTATTATTTTTCGTGAATGAGAATATTTGTAAATATCTAACTGTCATTGCATTAAGCCGCTATTCAAAGTGTAGTATTGTAAAATAACTGATTTATATATATATATATATATATACTATTAATATATATGTATATATATATATATATATATATAATTAATATATATAGATATATATATATATAATGATATTTAATATAATATATATAGTATATATATATATATATGCATAAAAAATTAAATGAATTTAAAGTTTTTTAAAAACATTTTTAAATTGCCCTACAAATATGTTAGTCGAGTGTAAAACAATATTATATATATATATATATCAATATATATATAATATATATAATATATATATATATATATTATATATATATATATATATAATATTATATATAATATATATATATATATATATATATAAAACTTAAAAAAACTATTGATGATCTTTTTTGGGAACGTGGATGCCTAGTGGTTAGAGCATCCGGTTATTGTTAACACTGCAACGCGGTGTCAAATGTTCGAATCCCGCTGATGGAGAGTAAAAATCTCCTGTGACTCATTCTAGGAGATTTTACTCTCCATACTCGAAGTGTTGAAATTCCCTCCCATTTTTAATGGCGCAATTTTCTTCTTTGCGTTCATATTCTTTTACACACTCATCCTCAGGCAACATATACTGACCACCATTTATCCACTATATTATTACACATGATTAAAGTACACCCCCTTCTTCTAGATAACACTTTACAGACATCCCTACTTCATATCCCTTTGTGTGGGGAGAAAGAATTGCCCAATTCGTATGTTCCGCGTGTCCTAGAAGGCGACTAAGGACGGTTGCTAGTTGGCGTGCTTGCCCTACTATCATCTATTCTTGCCAGGAATGCTAATGCATGCCTCGGAGGAAGTCGTGATCGCCGTAAGCCGGCCTTCTCTCTTTCGGCGAAATTGTATGAACGTATGGGTACATGAATGTCAGAGAATAAAATTTGGAAAGAGAGAGAAGTATTGCGATGTATTTAAAAGGGCAAATTTGATTTTGCTCGCTGTGACTGAAAACAAAGATGAAAAACGGTGAAAATGAGTGTGTGGTGTGGTATGTGTGAAATGTGTGCTGCTCTGTGTGGAAAGAATGATGAGAGAGAAAGAGTTGCAATTTTAATGAGTGACCTGTCCTAGAATTCTAATGGTAGACTTTGTGTGTGTGAGTCCTAGAATTCTAAAGGTTAAATTTAAGTTGAAAAGGTCAAGGTATTATGTTTGGTTATGACGTATGGTCCATCTGAGCTGGAAACGTTGAAGAGAGTACGATTTTTGGATAATCTGAATGATGTTCTGGATGGGCTGAGTAGGAGCTTCAGATTGATAGTGTTGAGTACCTGGAATGGTTGGATAGGTGATCAAAAAGATGTATAACACGGTGGTTTGGTGTGGCGAGAAGAAAATGAGAGTAAGAAGGTATGGATTTCTGTGAAGAGAGAGGTATGTGTGTAAGTAAACTTTTCTTTAAACACAAGATATCCATAAGTATACCAGAGTTGTGTAGGTAGAGATTGTATCGAAGTTAAAAGTATGATTGATTTTGTGTTGGGAAAGAAGGAGATGTGTTGAAGTATGTGTTGATGTTAAATCAGTTAGGGGTTTAGGGAATGGATTATCGGATCATTATGTTTCTATGTAAAATAATTAGTGCTGGGCATTGATGGAGAGAAGTGATACGAATACGAAGTAGCGTAAAAAGTAAGATGAGAAGTTAAGTGAGCAAGGCATAAGATAAGTATGTAAGAGCGCTCGCTAGTAAATCGGTTTTTGAATGTGAACAAGTTGATACTGAACACATCCTGGCGGCAAATGAAGGAAGCAATTTTAGTAGTGCAAAGGAAGTACTGTAAACTCAAAGAAGGAATAAGAATTTAACAGAATGGCTGAAGAAAGGTGATGAAAGCGCTTAATGGTAAAAAAAAGAAGCGTGCGTTGAATTACTAAAAGCAAATGATGAAGACTCAAAAACAAGATGCTTGGATTATATAAGGAGGAAAAAAGAAATACTAAAGTGCATACGTAGGAGAAAACAAGATCTAAAATGAAACAGTTTGGAAGGAGGATGAATGGACTTACAAGGAATAAAGCAGGCTCTTCTGCGAAGAAGCCGCGAAAGGTTAAGAATAGAGAATAAGGGAATCTGCTTAGAATAATAGGGATGGGATGGTGCTTTTGTAACTGTAAGAAATGATTAAGGGAGTGTGAAATAGAACACTTCGAAAATCTGACCAATATTAACAGTAATGAAGAGGTGAGAGTGAATGTATTGGGTTTGATGTGCAAGAAGAATAGTATTTTGGAGATGAGGTTATGTAGTAAAGATGATGAGATCATTAGAGTGAAAAAGTTGAAGGATTGAGTAAATCTGCAGGTATAGATGAAATTTACTTGTGAAAATGATCAAGAACGAGGCGAGATGTGATTGATTGAATAAAAATGTGTAATAAAGCGTTTATAGAGTATAGTTTTCAAGGGATTGGAGGAAGAGCGTATAGTACCCTGTATATTTAGGTAAGGAGAAAAGCGGGAAACTGTAGGAAATTATAGGAAATATGTTTATTGGAGTGTGTAGGAAGTATATGCTGTATTTGTCGAAAGAGTGCGTCGAAGTGACTGCAAGGAACTATTGGGGAGACAAAGTGATTAAGAGTGGTAGAGGATGTGTGCATCAAATCTTTACATTAAACAATGATTGAGAAAATGAGGGAGAAGTAAGAATAAATTGTATTTAGTTGTTATGGATTTGCAACAGCCGTTATGATAGAGTAATAGAAGCTCTGTGGCGCAGGTGTTAGTGATATATGGTGTTGGTGTTAGCTTCTGTTTAAATGGAATCAAAATTATGTATGACGCATAGTGAAGCGTGTGTAAGAATAAATTGTGTCAATGGGGATTGGTTTAGGATTTATAGCGGAGTGAGACAGCAGGTGTGTTATGTCTCCTGTTATTCAAATTCTGTATATGGATGGGGTTATGAAAAAAGAAATAAAGGCGGGGGTGGCAGAGGATAGTTAGATATGATCGAGAATGAGATGGTGGAGCGTGCCCTACCTATTATATGCGGATGATTTGGTTCTGCTGTGGCGAATCTGAGAGAGTTTGAGCAGATTGGTAGAGAGATTTGGCATGGTGGGTAAAAGGAGGGGCTTGAAATTAACGTGGATAAGAGTTAAGTTATGGTTGTGAGTGAGGACATCCTCGTTTGAAGTTATGTTAGATGGTGAGCAGCTGAAACAAGTGTCTGAGTTTAAATATTTTAGGTATATTTGGATGCAGAAGGGAAACGCGAGATCAGAGATTAGTATGAAAGTTAGTGAATGGCAGAAGTGCTGCGCTTGCAATAAATCGTTGGTGATGTAAAGGGATTAAGTCTTGAGTGTCTAGGGTTCTCTTACATGAGGATATATTGTTACCTGTGTTATGTATAGAAGTGAAACTATGTCTGGAATAAGAAGTATAATCTAAAGTTCAATTGTCAGATGGACAATCTTATGAGTGCTAGTGTGAGAAGAATGATAAAATGAGAAATGATTTATTAGGATATTGTGTGGTGTGAAGAAAGGGGTAAATGAGAGAATAAATGAAAGTATGTTGAGATGTTTGTCATATGGAAAGATTGAATGATAGTCGGTTGTTAGGCGGATGTATATGGTGAGTGTGTTTCGGAAACCACCCGTACTGGGGAGACGAAGAAAAGGATGAATCAGTAAAGAATGTTTGAAGCGAGAGAAATGTGAGTTTTGTAAGCGAAATAAAGTCGGGGTGTAATAACAGGACGAATGCGGGGATTGTGAGGCGCGTAACGTTGTGCCCACCTGGCCAAGATTGAAACCCTTACATGACGATCTTACCATAGTGAGGGTCCGTCGCGTGTCCCGTCAAGCTCTAGGGTTGATTCTGACTCGACATTCTCACTAATTAATAGGTACAGAGGGGGCAAGGCTGGGCTTTCTTTTTCGACTTTTGTCATTTCTTCTACTGCTTTTCTTTTCTGATGCTCGTCACGCACCTTACTCCATTCTTGGGAAAATAGAAGAAGATAAAGAAAGAAAGAAAGAAAGAAAGAATATATATATATATATATTAATATATATATATATATATATATATATTATATATATATATTATATATATAATATATATATATATATATATATATATATATATTACCCTAATATATATATATATATATATATATATATATATATGATATAATTTAAAAAACTTAATTTTAAAACTAAAATAATTATTTTTACTAAACTTAATTTATGAATGAGGTAATAATTGGGATTATTACTAATTTTATCAAAATATAATTTAAAGGCAATTTGTGCCTAAAAATTTAAAAAACCAATAAATAAAAAAATCGAAGTTTTGATTTTTTTGATTTTTAAAAAAAAAAATTAAAAAAATCCACAACATGATATATATTATATAATATTATATATTATATATATTATATATAGATAATAAATATAATTATATATATATAATATAATAGTATATATATATATATATATATATATATATATATATATATATATATATATATATATATATATATTATATTAGTATAATATGATATGACGTGAGTGAAGCAAAGTTCACCCACGCGATTGGAATTTGGTTTCTAAAGTCGTCAATAATTATTTATTAAATTATGAACTATCATATATAATTAGCTAGCTTATATATAATTACTGTATTAAATAACAAAAATGACAAACCCAATCAAAAATCGTACCTTAAGATTTATAAGGAAAAACGGGTACAGAAGTTTCAGAGGTTGCCGGATACCTCGGTCAGGAAATAAGAAGCCGTTTTGATACCACGCCAAGAGTTACGTGTCTCTGCGAACCTTCTTCCTGTGCCAGGTTGCGTTTCAGAGTGTGGGAAAACGTTATATGTGAGTAACACACCAAACAGCAACGTTTATAAGGAGGTTGAATAATAGATTGAAAAGATTACACCACCACAAATTTTTAAATAAGAAGATGAATAAACACACTTAAAAGAAATGTTTTTATTGAAGTACTGTAAAGTCAATAGAGAATAACTAATAATATAATTTCAGTACAATTTAATTGATGATCCATGAGATGAGACATGAAGCTATTGTAAAGAACTTCATGTAGAAAATGAGAGATTGAATGAGTAATCTGAAAAGTCACTAAGAATGACTAAATAAGACCATTCACAGAGTGGAAACTTAAGACTAAGAAGAATGACTAAAAATTGAAAGTAATTAGTCATTCAATGAATAAATAATTGGGATAAATAAGTATTTTTGTGAGTTTTAAGTAGAATACTTATCTAAGAAAGAAAAGAAGAACACAACAGACAACAAAATCCCAACAGGAATTTTGAGAACCAAAATCTTGACCAAAATAAAAAACCAAAAACCAAAAATCTGACCAATTATACGAACTTTACCGAACAACGGAGGTTTTACAATTAATGTTATAAATGATTACAATCATGGATAAGGAAGGATACTATGACAAAGTCTGTAACAATAATGATTTAACAACTTAACTTAATTATAAATGTTGTGAAAAACACAATGCAAAGGCACGAATTATGCTGAATTACAATTAAGCTTTGGTATTTGCATAAATTCCTTGAAAAAGTGTACATAAGTTCAGCAATGAAATGGGTAGTACTGTGCCCATACATTAGAATGTGTTAAATATTTTCAGTGAAACAAGGAAAAAAAAAGTAGAAAGAAATTAATATGTAACTGTAACGTTATAGAAAGATTATAATCTTTTATAAACTTTTTCTGTATGGCGCTACTTCCCCTATTTGGGTTTGATGTTTATTAAGTTGTACTGTTACTGCAAAAAACGCGATGAAGAAAGATCGATGAAACTGTAAAATGAAAGCATTTAGGGGATTTTATCTTATATGTAATCATGCATTACTCTATATGCTCATGTATTTAAGTAGAAAGCAAGCAAAAGCACTTATGACTAAAACGTTGAGCACTAAACCTTTTATATCGAGAATTATAATTATAAGTTAAAATGAGCCAGTGACTTAAGATTACTTTTAATAAAGAGGCTGTTGAAGTATATATAACTGAAAAAACACAAGCTTGAACATTTGTGATTTTGGCATTGGACAGGCAATGTAATAAGCAGTTTATTAAATTACGAATAAAATAGAAACTTACAAATTTAAGCCATAGTTGGAATTCGTTTAATAAAAGAGTTAATTTGCTACTGTGTAACAGGGCAAATGTAGACACCTCTACAATATATATATATATATAATATATATATATATATATAATATATAAATATAACTATATATATATATATATATATATAATATATAATATATATATATTATATATATATATATATATAAATATATATATATATATTGTAATATCCAAATTTCTACTTTCGTTCATATAATCTAAATAAATGAGTTACAATATTACAAAGTTAGGATGTGGATCAATCAAGTTATGAAAGTTTTTCCATTATACACTTACTTTTCCAAATAAAGTAACTACTATATTAAAGAGGTCTTTTGAGTTCTTCTAAAAGTATGTATAAAGAGATGGTAGAATTGTGTTTAGTTTACATTTTTTGTATATTTAGGGCTTATAGTTTTTATTATTATTGTTTTTAGAATCTGTGTACGCAGATAGCAATATTCTCCAAGGTCCCCGGCTACTGTTACATTTCTGCTGTTATATCAGACAGTTCCCTAAGCCTGGGTGTGATTAGAACTCTACTCTACTTCTTTCAAATGCAACCTATTTTTTACACACGTTCGAAGATAAGATCACCGATCTTATCAAATACGGTATCGGTATCGTACGACACGTGTCGTTACGCGAAACGCGTATCAGTATCGGTCGGCACCGGTTGACGCGATTATCAGTAATAAAAACGTGTCGGTATCAGGCTAAAAACAATAGAATTCTGAAAGCAAATAAATACTTATAAAATTATATAGGGCCAGAAAACTCTTTATTAATATTCTTTATTGCATTAAATACTGATCAATGGGTGTTTCTTTGACCATTTCACAAATTTCTATTCAGTATTATTATTTATGAGTTGGAGTATTCATGTTTTAATGTGAACTAAAAAGAGTCATAACACTAGGTAAATACTTTCCTTCTTTTGTCCATTTTATACTTTATTTTATTAACGTTTTCTAATTAAAAACATATCTGGCAATCTGGAGGAGTATTCTTCTGAAAGATATAAAGAAAGAAAGAGCGACCCTCAACAATTATGGTGGTTCTTGAAGAGCTTGTTATTGTAACACAACAGGACTCTTGGGAAAAAGGCAGGAATTTATTTTCTTCTCAGTATTTTCTAGTAAGTTTTCTTTCTTACCTACTTCTCTTAATTTATTTACATTTGTGTAATTATTTATTTATTTATTACTTCTCCCATTCACATCATAGTTTTTTTTTATAACATTGGTAGCAGAGCGTAGTTCTCTATTCTTTGAGAAGCTGCCTATTACGTATCTGCTGCTTTTCTTTCTTTTTCTTTCTATTCGTTCAATTTTTGTTTGTAACAGTTTTGATAAAATTTTTATTCTCCTCCTTTTGCGACGCAACTTTTCCAATATATCCACAAACTTTATAGTAGAAACACATTTTTTGTACACTTAAATTTACATTCATACATTCAATTTCAAGTCAATTACCCTCCAATTATCTGAAAGTAACACAGAGTATCGAAATATGGCCGACAATAAAGACTTATTCGCGAGCGACAAGGCGAAAGTTAAGATCGATGAAAGTGACCAAACAGCGAACTTGATGACATCTGAAAGCGTCCATGTACTATCCCCCTTCGAAATTGCTGAGTCTTCGGGGGTGTTGAACGGCGGTTCAGCACACTCGATAGGCTCAGTACCCTCCTTTTTTACGACGACTCCCCCGGTGACGGTTACAGTGTCTGCATTGAATTTGCCTGGAAGGATTGCAATAACAAGTCCACATCTTGGTGGAGTACAACCGGGAATAAATGTATATCAACACCCAATTCCGTCCTCCCCATTTGCGCCTTATCAGCAGGTACCATTGTCTGCAGGAAATTATCAGCAACAACTGCCAATACAAAATCCCTCTTCACAAGAACAAGAATATAAAGTTTTGCTGTCAAAAATTGTCGAACAAAACCAACAGATATTGGGAGTACTAACTCAACTAATGAATATTGTTTTAACGACAACTCAACGAGAGTCTCGAACAACTACTGACCATACTGGCAACGTCACTAGTTTTAAAAGGTATCATTATGTAACTACAAATTCACAAAGACCTCCACATCAAACATGGTCGTCCAAGGGTAATAAACCTCCTCATTGTACCTACTGTAAGAAAACAGGACATGATATTAGGCAATGTAGAGCACGTCCTTTTTGCAGTTTTTGTAAAAAACGAGGACATTTGTATCCCGCTTGCTGTACTCGACTGAATAAATGTATGCACTGCAAACAAAAGGGACATATAATCAATTACTGTCCGCAAAGAAAACAAAAGAGACCATATTATGATAACGACGAATGTCCCATATGTACCGGCAAACATTTGGGAATAGAATGCCCACAGTGGTTAGCTAAAAATTCTTCTAAAGATCTTACAAATGTTAAAAGTCCCTTAAGACTTGATCCATCTCTAGAATCCCCTCCAGTACAATCTTCAAATGAAGAGGGACTGAATGAAGTGAACAATGCACAGGAGATTGATAAATTAACTAATGTTAAACAGGACAACTCTCTAAATCCTCAAATAAGTAGAAATTCACCTCTACCTTCTAATAATAATAATAACCAGGATATTTCGGAAGGCACAAAGCCTATACAAAATAAATCAACTTCTACGATCCAAAGAGATCCTCCAAACTCTCCTAATTCAAATATTACAATCCAAAGAGATCCTCCAAACTCTCCTAATTCAACTTCTACGATCCCTAAAGAACCTCCAGACTCTCCTAATTCAAATATTACGATCCCCAAAGATTCTTCGAAATCAACTTCTATTCACAGTAATGTTTTACATTTTAATCTGATGACTCCTAGTGATCCTTCACATTCCATGATAAAAAGAGATTCTCCAATTCCTAATTCAGCCCCACAAAATTTAATTGTTCAAAGAACTAATTGGATCATCCCTAAAAAATGTATAAATACTGTTCCATCAGATGGCTTAGATTCTAACATGTCTAAAGAACTCCCTATTTCTGCTATTAATAGTCCTAATCAAGTGGGAAACATTCTCAGTATGCCCTATCTTTCTTTACAAAATGTTGTACCAACTAACAGCAGTACAAATACAACCATTGCGCCGAGTACAGTAAAACCCCAGCAAGATAAAAAGGAAAATGAAAGTAGTGATTTGGAGTCGTTACCATGGAACAAAGCCATAGTCAGATGGAACAATTATGTTACAGATAAGAAACTCCAACTCCCACTCATCCCCTTTCCTCCTAGTGAGTAGTAGTTCTAAAATAAGATAAGACGCTTCTCGAGTTTCACCGACCTGGAATCACCTATAATTATGATTGAGGTATCCGAGTATGTCCTTTAATGTGCCATGGATGAGGTCCGGTGCTAGTGCCTCCGCAAATCAACGTCAATTGTTTATGAAACCGAATACTATGAAAACTTACTACTTTGCACTAGTGACTACGACCTGCATGCGCATTTTTGGAATGAAATGAAATATATTAGAACATAGGTGAAATGAGAAAATTATGAAAAATAATACAATATTTCAAAAAAAATAGAAATATTAGAAAATAATAATATTTCGAAAAAAAAAATGTAAATAAATTATTGAAAATTTCGAAACGAATGTAAATAAATAATATCGGTAACCTGTAAATATATTAGAAAATGAGAAAATGATAAAGTATTTCGAAAAAAAATTAAAAAATTTGTGCTTAAATGGATAAAATAAACCAGGAAAATCTGTTTAATTTGGTGATTAGTAAAAAATAAATCTCTAATGTTTGATATATTTTCTTTCGCATATGATGACCGGCAGTGAGCCACAGCGATTTATTCACGATTAAGCTTTGAAAGTCCTTTACATATTCCATTATTAGTTTTGGTTGGTTAGTTTTCGTTTTTTGTTCTTTCGTTCCTAAGCCTCCACTCTTTTTCCGTCATGTTATGACGGGTGGGGAGGAATGTAATATCCCAAAATTTCTCCTTTACAGATATAATCTAAATAATTGAGGATATTACCAATATTACAAAGTTAGGACGTGGATCAATCAAGTTTATTGAAAGTTATCCATTATACACTTACTTTTCCAAATAAAGTAACTACTATATTCAAGAGGTCTTTTGAGTTCTTCTAAAAGTATGTATAAAGAGATGGTAGAATTGTGTTTAGTTTACATTTTTTGTATATTTAGGGCTTATAGTTTTTATTATTATTGTTTTTAGAATCTGTGTACGCAGATAGCAATATTCTCCAAGGTCCCCGGCTACTGTTACATTTCTGCTGTTATATCAGACAGTTCCCTAAGCCTGGGTGTGATTAGTACTCTACTCTACTTCTTCCAAACGCAACCTCTGATAGACAGAGGTAACAATTAATTCACTATTTTCTAATAAGATATTCCTATATATATATAACATAGAATAATTAGAATTGTTCTAATTTAGGTTTTGGGTAGGAGATTCAAATGATCTACTATCAACCGATTTCCTGCAGTTGCAGATAGCCTTCTCATCGCATCCACAAGTTTGTCTTGAGAATTATTTTATTAACCCCCAAGAAGCACCTTTTCTCTATAAGTTTATAAGGCTGAATAATTAATTGTGAAGATATAAAAGACACATTCACATAAACAATTAATTAACGTAACATTATAATAAAGAAAGACAGTTTTGTGTATAACGTAATAGACCTTAATGTGTAGTTATGTTCTTTGTTTTTTTATGAATTGTTAATTAAGAGTATGAGAATTGTATAAAATAATTGAGATATATAACTCTACAAATACCAGCATATTTGTATATATATAAAACTACGGCTGGAAATACCAGCATACATATATATTACTGTTAATTTTAAATAATCATTGAGGAAATCTTTTATAAATAAACCAAATAGATACTTATATTAAATTGACTTACACTGTCCGCCATGCACATTAAGCAACCAAGACTACAAAAACTTCGATTTACATAAAAAAAATTTCACGCTATCTGCATGCACATTTATCCGCTATCCGCATGTAAACATAATTGCTAGTCGCATAAAAAAATTACCACTGTCCGCATGCAAATTTTCCGCTTTTCGTATTTTTAACACTTTTTGCTGTTCACCTAAACAACTATTTTTTACACACGTTCGAAGATAAGATCACCGATCTTATCAAATACGGTATCGGTATCTTACGACACGTGTCGTTATGCGAAACGCGTATCATATCGTCGCACCGGTTGACGCGATTATCAGTAATAAAAGCGTCGTACAGCGCTAAAAATCAATAATACTGAAGCAAATTTAAATACTTATAAAATTATAGAGGCCAGAAAACTCGTTATAAATATTTCTTATTGCATTGCATTGTGAATATTGTGTTCTTTGACCATTTCACAAATTTCTAGTTCAGTATATTATTATGATTGAGTATCATTTTTAATGTGAACTAAAAAGAGTCATTACACTAGGTAAATACTTTCCTTCTTTTGTCCATTTTATACCTTTATTTTATTAACGTTTTCCTAACTGTTTTTATAATATTTCATATGCAATCTGTGAGGAGTATTCTTCTGAAGGATATAAGAGAAAGAAAGAGCGGCTCAACAATTTATGGTGGGTTCTTGAAGAGCTGTTATTGCAACACAACAGACTCTTGGAAAAGGGCAGAATTTATTCTTCCAGTATTTCTAGTAAGTTTTCTTTCTTACCTACTTCTCTTAATTTTTTACATTTGTGTAATTATTTATTTATTTATTACTTCTCCCATTCACATCATACAGTTTTTTTTATAACAATATATATATATATATACTATATATATATATATATATATATATATATATATATATATATATTATATATAATATATATATATATATATATTATAATATATATATATTATTTATAGATATAAATAACTGGGAGAACGCGGTCTTACAGAACGCGATCTTACTCTACCGCGGTTGTAAAAAGATAATAATAGAAAAGTAAAATTACGAAATTGCCTGAGAAAGCTAATGAAACTTTTGAAAGACATAAAAGCATATTAAAAATCAAATTAAAATTGCAAACGGTATATTTTGACTCGAGTTAAAATAACTTAAAGTTAGATAATATAAAAATATCCCTTAAAAATTTGTTTTCTTTTTAAAGATACATATTCTGCTTACTAATTCATTTATATTTGTCAAATTTCACCCTGCATTGATGAAATCATTGTACAGAAAGTAAATCGCTCACATTTCATGCTAGCACTAAATGGTAAGGAATAGCTAGAGAGTAATGACAAAGAAATGACCCTATAAAATATACCATAAAAATTTTAAAAATGACAAAACAAAAAAAAAAAAGTTGAAAGTGGCATGCCAAAATATCTGATTATTTGTCCACAACAAAATCTTTCATAAAAAAATTATCATCAGACTCTAAAATTCTTTAATTAAGATGGAAGTAAAATACTGGTTATTTTATTCACTTTACAGCTAAAATTTTAAAATTAATATTTTTCAGGTAGGGTGAAAGTTATACGCGATGTCGCCGATAACGCGGGGGGTCAGGAACCTAAACCCCGCTTCTACAAGATGACTAATATAATATATATATATATATAATATATATATATATATATATAATATATATATATTATATATATATATATATATATATATATATCCAGCACTGGTTAACGAAACCTATACTAATTCTCTACTACGGCGGTGCCCAGGCCGTAGCTCGCGAGGAACGTGTTGCTCGTGCATTAAGATTCCTACGTTTATTAAAAAATAAAATAGTTTAAGAATTATTAAATATATATATTATAATAATATACTATTATATATATATATATATATATATATATATATATATTAATATATATATTATATATATATATATATATATAATATATATAATATATAATTATATAAAGCCATTTCCGTTTTTGCATTGGCTTAACGTAAGAAATGCTTGAGTTTGCGTTCCTTTTTGTCAAAACAGCGCAAAACCGTAGAAAAAAAAAAAAATGCTACCAAAATGGAATGTGAATTAAGCTGCAAGTTGCTATCTCCCCGTGCTTGCATTTTAAGCACGTTCTTACGAAAAAAATGTTACAAAATAAATTGTGTTGTATCGCCCCTGCTCTGAATTTATGAATATTCATACGATAAAATCGGCTCTAAACAAATTTCTTCCAAATGGATAAACTCCATCACAAATAGTTGATCAATTATTTGTAATATAAATCATGTTATTTTTTGATTTCTGCTTATTCCAAAACCACGTTCCCATCCACAACAGCTGATTCCAATTGTTTAAAAACAAAATAAGCCTAGCCACGAACCGGTCGTTTAAATAAGAAATTCTCGCAAAAACTGTTGGCGAGCATTTCTTATAAAGAGTTGGGATTAATGACTCAAAAACGAAAATAGAATAAAAGCTAGCAAAGGAAATACTAAATTCATTCTATCGTAAACCCTTCGTAGTTTTACAATTATGATTAAAGGAGATAGAACTAAAGAAATTAGTCCCAAGTAAAGTATTAGTTGGATCGCTACTTCTATTTATCGCAAGCCCACTAATACTTTACTTGGGACTAATTTCTTTATTTCTTCTCCTTTAATCATAAAAATTGCAGTCTAAGTCCCGCATACACAAGCCTTTGTTATTTTGTTCTGATTGGAAGTTTATCCATGAAGAAATCACCTTCCGTAAATATTCTAGCTTTAGCCTTTTTGATAAACTTTTTTACTCGTTTCTCGATAACACTTATCGCCCTAAAGCTACTGCATATGATGTTCCTAAACTTCCTGTTTATGCTTGGCTTCTTTACATTGGACCCCTTTCCAATGATCTTCACTTTCAGATTAGAAACATCTTAAACAAAAACTTTTCACAATGCAAGTTTCTTATATCTTTTATTAACAACAATTCAACTGCAGTTTCTTTAAGATTAAAGAAAGAATCCCCATGACCATAAGGTCACATACCGTTTACAAATATAAATGTGTTGACTGTAACGTCGACTATGTATAGGTCAAACTTTCCTATAACTAGCGGGCCTTCAAACACATGGGCATTTCCTTTCGAACTAATCTCCCCATCTCTCAACCAGAGAATTAGCTGTTCAGAGATCACATGACCTCAATAGGCACCCAATATCTCATCAGAAATACTCCATTTTTCAAAATGTTTCTACAGATGAAGAACTTAAAATTTGGAATCTTTATATATAAAAAACACTAAACCTACAACTAACAATCCATAAAATTATTTGCATTCCTGATTACCGAAACTAATTGCCTATTCGGCAAAAATGAACACGATTTTATATTGAGGTTACTTTTGTTTTGCAAACAATTTGAATCAGCTGCTGTGATGGAGTCCATCGATTTTGGATAAACAGAAATAAAAAAGTAATAACATTCTTTATATTACAAAAAAAAATTGATCAACTATTATGATGGAGTTTACATTTAAAAGAAATTAGATTACATGTTGAGTATTGCTGAATAAATTTTTGTCCTATATCTAAAGCATTGCAAATATGTGGTAGCCCTACACGCAGTTCATTTTTTGTTTACCACATTTCGTAGGAACATGCTAATTCAGCAATCACAGAAATTAGCCACTTTATAGAATTAAGGAAATTCCTATCGTTGTAAGCATTTCTTACGATTTTCGCTAAGTTTAACAAAAACGAACTCAAAACTCGAACATTTCTTAAGTTTCATAAGCACAAATGCAAAACGAAAACGCTATATTAACATACAGTAGGTCAGATAGATACGAAAATTAGAAAAATTGCCGATATATATATATATATAGAATATATATAATTATATATATTTTTTGTCTATAAATAAATTTAAATAATATTTATTATACATATATAAATATCTATATACATATATATCTAATAATATAAAAAGTTATAATATAAAGGCAAAATTAGGAAAAAATGCAGTTAAATTAAAAACTTTAATTTCTAGAAAGGGTAAAAGCTGCGTTTCGCGGAGTCGTCGAGTCAGTGAAGGAAAATTTTAAAATCTCTTGCCTATAACAAGCGGGCTGAAAAGCCCCTTCTATTCAAATCTTGCTTTTCGTGAATGGTGTTGATAATCTCAAAACTTTTCAAACTACCAACACCACCCTGCAGCAATGCGGCATCCTTGTGATATATAATATATAATATAATGGAAGGACTTACTTTAGTCTAAACCTTCCAACAAAAATATAAGCATTTATCTTTCACAAACTTTATTTTTATATTATTATTTTCTTATTTATGCTCATTTCAGTTTTTAAAGACACTTCAATTTCGTTTTCAAATTTATTTGTGATTTCTTTATTGAACAGAATTCTATACCTTGAATTAAGGCGTCGTGCTCAAAATATTGTTTAATCTAACCTACTATACCATATTTCTCACCAAAAAAATACAGAGAACAAAATTGAACATGGCGATCTTTGAGGCAATTGCCACGTTAACTTACAATTAGTGCGTTTTCTCGCCATATATTCGTAATAATTTATATTCACATCAAATATACAAAATTATTTTTGAAAACCAAATTATTAATGAATCCAATTTGTTGCATGGTGACTTTTGGAGGCTGAATTTCCAAGTTTATTGGAGATTCACACCTGAACACCCAGCCACTCCTAAAATACTAGAGAATAGAGAAGATAGTAAAAATTCAAACTAGAGAGAAAACTTAAATCTAACAAAATGACTCATACCTAAAAAGTAATCAACATAGTTACATGAAAGTTTCACCTTAATCACTTATCACAAGAGTATACTGGCATTAGAAATATATATAACCTTTAGCACCAATAGAAATTTTTTTTATAAAATCATCTAACTCCTTGACATTAATTAATATTTATTTATGGTTTACATTTATTTAAATTTTCACATTGTACTTGATTATCTTATTTATTGTACACATTATTTCCAGATAACTTACTATGGGATAGGGCCGATATATATGGTTTAGTTGTTTCTCCATTACTGCTGTTTTTAACTAGTTAAAATTTTTGCATCTTGGACTATTGGCACATATATTTTGGGTTTCTTGGCAGTAAATGAGACAGAGGGGGTCCTAAGAATAATTTTAGTTTATCCAGCGTAAGTTTCATGGACATGGAAGGGACTCCAGGCTGTCATATTAATGCTCCAGAGAGTTGAGATTTTTGCGCCCATCATTAAGATGGCAGGTGTGATTCCTTAATTCAATGGTGGCAGTACGCAGACACAATAACAGCACAATGGGAAAGATCTAGCCAATAATACTTCACACCTTCCAACTCTCCGACAGCATGGCTCGCAAAGATCTCAACAATTTCTATGGAGTTTCGATAGCCATTGCTTCTGTGGGTATAGCGCGGAGCTAAATTATGCCGGATCCTAACTCCTTCACACACACTCTTGAATAAGTCCGACGTAAACTGCTTTCCTCTATCAGAAACGTAAGTTCCTACCACTCCAGCTATGGGTAGAAATTCTCTAGTAATTAAAATCAATTTTTTGTTTATTTTATTTTTCCACGGAGAAGGCAAAGAGATAGCGATAGAATCTATCAATCATGTTAAAAGTTTATTATAGCTTTTGCATTGAGGCATTTTAAGAATGTCAATATGGACTACTTGAAATTTGGCGGATACTGGCCTATAAGATTCATATGGAGGGCTTATTTTTCGAAAAGATTTAGATCTCTGACATGCATCACAACTTTGTAACAAAATTCTTTACATTACTTTGGCATATTCCAACAAAGCGCTTTCTAAGGATGCCAGAGTTTTCTTAACACCAAATGCCCTAAAGAGAATAAGAAATAACAGGAAGAATAAAGGATTCTGAAACAAAGACACGTGGTGAAAGTGAAATAGATTCATCAGACTAGGGAAACCAATTCATTCGATAATAATAGAGTCTTTTTTGTTAAGCTTAAGACCTGTATTTTCTTGGTTATTTAAATATTCTGAAGTTGTATATCAGGTTTCTTCTGCTGCTTGCAGTTCTTTGTAGTCAATCTTACTCTGAAAAAGCTAAATACATCATTGGCGGAAATATTGAAAATGATGCAGGTGCATAACCATATTCCTCTGTTGAAGAATTCTGCTAGGGTAGAAAATCTGGTGACACCAAGACTCATCACAGGATTACTTCTGGAATGACTTTTGCTTCAGGTATCTGATCTCCATTGAAGAGAAGAGCTTTTTGCTGAATCTATTTCTACTTTTTCCGCAGAAATGGAAGGAGTGGCAAATTTGATGGCCATTCAGTGGTTCTCTGAGCTGGATCTACTCAAGAAATCTGCAAGAAAAATTTCTTCAGATTTAAGAATTTCCACAAATAACAAAGACAAGAAGGTTAGGTATCGCCGCTCCCTTGCTAGCAAGTGATTAGCACAGCTCTCTTTTTAAGCTGCACGTGAACTAAAGCGATTGTCCACAAAAACATACTCCTCTC
>JABUQX010063852.1:0-5000 GCA_015478945.1 Trachelipus rathkii
AAAACCAGAACAGCCTCTTCCCAATATCAGAATAGAAGAAACTAATCGCTGGATCAAATGAACTCAGTGTTTTCTGAGACTCAATTTCAATTTGACTTAAGAGTCTTAGAGCACATATTCAATCGAAAATACCCGGAGAAGACGTAGTACTCCCGCTCTTTCCAAGTGACCACAGACTCGTCGAACCGAATATCATATGCAGAAACTCAGTGCTTCAAACTAATCTTGAGAAGCAGCCTCATTACATCTACGGAAGAGTAAGACGAGTTTTTTCAACGGAGTTTATGTCTAAACAAGCTACAGTGCAAGAATCACTTCATCTACGAGAAGCTTTTGGTACGAAATTAAAGATGGAAAAGTTAATCATCGAATGCATATCTTAGGCTGCCAACAACATTCGACAGCATGTCTTCAGATAGCCTTACTTTTGAAAACTGTTGAACTAGAAATGATCAGTTGTTTAACGGTATCGTCGCTCTGTCATGCAGTGATTAACAGCGACGAGTACACAAGCAATACTCAGCGCAGCAGCAACACAACAATAACAACCACAACCAACAACAACACACACAACACAACAAACACCACACAACACAACAACAACGCAAAAAACAATGACATCAGCAACCCAAAATAGGCACAAAACACAACAACAACAACAACAACAACAACACTAGTACGGTAATACCTGCAGATTCGCCATATAGTTAACTAAAGACCTCACTATTGCCGTGCACAATTTGCTTCTCGCTTACAGCAAGACATGGAACTGGCGAAGTGGCCCGCACAAATCTAATGTTCAGTTTAACCCTATCTCGTCCTCTTCATAGATCTATGTGTGTTTTATCTCAAGGAAACTGAGAAAGAGACTGAATTATGTTCGCCATATCATTCTCAACTTTACTATTCAATTCCAGTAATTTGGCAGATATTCTTTCTCATGAAAACCGGCATTTCAGTTTAAAGCATTCCTTCTTCGATGTTAACAAATATCCTATATCAAATAATTTCTATTTGTCTCGAACCATAGACTCTGCCCTATCAAGTGTCACGGCTTAAAATCAGTGGCATTTATAACGACAAAGTTCGTAGAGAATTTAATTGCCTTTATAGTAGCTGATATCGCAGATGACAATCTTGGGTGTGATTCTACACTTTACATTATTATTGATTGGAAGAAAACTTTACAGGACACAATACGTCCACTGCTTCTTGCACCTCTTCAAGTTTTTTCTGAAGAGTTACTTCATACAATTCAACGTTAGCATTGGGCTTCTGAATACTCATCTTTGCTTATCAGGAGTTCCACTGTTAACTCTTCTTTATTACTGGTGCGACATAAGTCTCAATCAAATAGTAATGTCGTGACTACATAGGGCTGGTGATTCTCCACTTCGTATTGCAGACCTTCTGTCTTCTGAGATAAACTAAAAGCAGCAAAGCGATTCGACACTTCTGGAAGAATGCGAATTATCCGACCTTTCCAAGTCTTCTGGTTTTCGTCATTGTTGCAAAGAAAACGCAGGAATTGGAGCTTGTTGATAATACATATCTTGAATGCTATCCACTAAAAGAATGGTATCCATTCCTCAAATCAAAATCTCTCACACGTCTCTGATGAGCAATCTTCAACAAATAACTTCAGAGGGCATATACATCAAGTTTTCTATACGACGGAGAACGTTGAAAAGACGCCATAAAAACTCCTTTGGCCTGTTTGAAATAGGTTTTTATGTCATTTGTTTGAAAAATGCTGGGGCTAACTTCAAAGATAAATGACTCTATCTAGGACACTTCAGCTTGTCTCATATATCTAGACGTTGTATTTTTCATCAACCCAGAACAGCATGAAGAAATCTCAGACAAGTTTTCAAGCTCTCTCAAGAAAATTCTTTCGAATTCGTTATAAAATGTGGTTCTACAAGTAGATCTCTTCTATTGATATATTTTTCTTCTGATGGAATTTCTCCTCCTAGAAAAGCGTCCAAATTCAAGTACCTCTTTACCTTGAATTCAGTAGTTCTAGAAGATTCTTGATGGATTAGATGTTTATCGCGTTCCATGTTTTGTTTAAAACTCGTCTTATCTTTATCAGAAAGCAAAACCATCAAAGATAAGTCCTCACTTAGACTACAAAAGAAGAGAAGAAAGAAGCCTCATTCATTGAAATCAAGAACTCCACAACGTCGCAAAACGCCACAACCTCTCCATATTTCTTGC
This sequence comes from Trachelipus rathkii, assembly GCA_015478945.1. Lineage (NCBI taxonomy): Eukaryota > Metazoa > Arthropoda > Malacostraca > Isopoda > Trachelipodidae > Trachelipus > Trachelipus rathkii. Next base: position 2,221 of record JABUQX010063852.1, read on the forward strand.
GCAGATCGTAACTTATCTTCATCTCTGTAACGGAGTAGTAGCCAGGCTTTATTATAGAGCAGCCTCTATTAGATAGTGGCATGCGGACAGTACAGTCCTAATATTTCTACAGCAAATAAAGCTATTCAGAACATTGCAAACGCAAATATGAGCTTGTCGACCATGAATCCTAATAGCAACATTTTATATATATATATATATTATATATAAATAGTGTATATATATATAATTATATTATTATATATATATATATAATATATATATATATATATTTATATATATATATATTATTATATATATATATATGATTATATATATATATAATTATATTTTATACTAACTTATAATATATAATATATATATATTTCATATTAATATATATATATATATATATATTATATATATATTATATATATACTATATACTATATATATATATATATACTATATACTAGTACTATATATAAACTTCCCCAGGAAGGTCATGGTCTTCTAGGAAAACCACGACCTGTCAGTGGGACCCATCGAGAAAGTTCCTTGGTTAACGGCTATCTAACAGACTAAATCCGTGGTTGCCAACTAATACGGAAGCGGAAGTTTTCATTAGTAGCAAGCCTCTGATCAACATGTATATTAACGTCTGATTGGACGAAGCTAGTAAAGAGAATAGCTCACATTCTCTTGCTCCACCAGTCTCCCTAACCTGGGTCTTCGCTGCTAGGCGAGTGCTTACTTGGCTAGGGACGCCTATTATATATATATATATAATATTATATATATATATAATTATATATTTATATATATATTATATTATATTATATTATAATATATATATATATATAATATAAATATATATAATATATATTATATTATATAAAATTATATATTAATATATAATATTAATATATTAATTTATATATATATATATATATAGAATTAAACTCAAGAAAAATAGTATTTATATCTAATAAAATAATATATATAGTCTATATATATATATATAACTATTAAATATATTATAATATATATATATATATTATATATATATATATTTAATAATATATTATTATATATTATAATATATTATATATAATATATATATATAATATTATATATTATATATTATATATATATATATATATATATATTAGTATTATTATATAATATATAATTAAGAAAGACTGAAGAGCTTTGAAGAATGGAACTATTAGACTTAATATGATTCTAAACAGATTATGGATTTCTGGAAAATTCAATAATTTCTTAAATATTTATTTTGTTAGGTTTGTTTTTATACATTTTAATACCATTTTACCTTAAATCCAAGTAATAATAAAAATATTGTTGTTAATGTATTCATGTATTTTATTATAGAAGGTTGTTGTTAGGAGCTTTTGGTCAAAAGGATTGGGAATTGAGTCGGAAATTTTTACAAATATTTTCCTATAGCCTGATTTTTTTTTTTTTATGAATAGGAAAAAATTTTCCTTTAATTATATATTTATTTTAATATATATATTATATATATATATATTATATTTATATATATATATATATATATATATCATATATTTATATTATATATAGGTATTATATAAATATTTATATATATATAATATATATATATATTAATATATATATATATTTAATTAATATATATATATATATATATATTACTATATATAATATATATATATTATTATATATATATATTAGGACTATAGTATATTATATATTATATATAATAATTATATAATTAATATAATATTATATATATATATTATATATATATATATATATTTATATATAATTATAATTATATATGATTGTATTATTGTAATAATAATAATAATATAATAATTAAAATAATATATAATAATAATTAATAATAATAATAATAATTAATAATAATAATAATAATAATAATACATAACAATAATTAATGAATATAATAATCAATAATAATATTAATAATTAATAATAATAATAATATAATAATAATAATATATAAATATAATAATAATAATAAATAATATAATAATAATAATAAAATATATAATATAATATAATTATAATAATATAATAATAATAATATTAATAATAATAATAATATATAATTAATAATAATATAATAATAATAAATAATATATAAATTATAATATATATAATATAATAATAATAATATCATAGATAATAATAATATTAATAATAATAATATAATATATTAATAAAATATGATAATAATAATAAATGTATGAAAGATAAATTTATAAATATTAATATAATGTAATAATAATGCTTAATACAATAATAAATATTAATAATATAATTATATAATAATAATACATAATATAATATAATAATATAATAATTTAATATTTAATAAATAATAAATATAATTAATAAACATAATAATAATTTATAATAATATAATTAAATAATAATAAATAATAATAATATATTATAATAATTATAATATAATAATATAATAATAATAATTAATAATTAATAATTATAATATTATAATAATAATAATAATAATTAATAATATATATCAAAGTAGTTTTTATTTTAATTCCAATTCTTGATAATAGTTTCATGATTATTCATTTTTTCTGCCAATACTTAGTTCTAGAATTAGTTTTGCAAGAAAGTAAGAGGCATATTTAAATTTATATTAGTTTCTGACCGGTTTTCGTCCGTAAACGTCGGACATTTTCAGAGTGATTCTAAAATTTGAATGAATTATATAATAATAGATTTAAAAATTAAATTAAAAAT
>JABUQX010063852.1:10000-47500 GCA_015478945.1 Trachelipus rathkii
ATAAGTAAAATATATTAATGTTACATACTATATACTATTGAGAAAGGTCTCACTTTAACTGCAAAAGGAAAATGCTGAGATCGAAGTAAATGATCTCAGATTTTTCTCAAATTTCCAAATGGAGCAATGAAGCTAGGTTGTTTTCTATTTCTTAGTAACTTATGTTTATAATTATACTATATATATATATATATAGATACGAGTATATAATAACTATATATAGTTTACTCTATAATATTTAATATATATATTTACTATATTATATATATAGTAAATAATATGGTATATATATATATATACTAATATATATATAAAGTAAGTAATGCTAATGAATTCATTTCCAACTGAAAGGTGTTGATTATATATTAACCCTATTAACCTTATAATCGTAGTAGTGTATATTATAGATATATATATATTAATATATTATATTATATAATAATATTTAACTATAATATAATGAGGGTCACTAGTATTACAATCAGAAAATACCTCTACACATTGGCGTTTATACTCACTTTATATGAGTATATTGGCATATATATTTCTATTAGTAAGAAGCTTTCTATAAGGGTTAGGCTATTATATATACTATAAATATTAGTTTTTTCATGGTGACTAGCATAGAAGGTAAATATCGAAGAACAGAGTAATAATAATGATGTGTACTTGTAGTTCTATTAAATTATAATATATTATATATATATATATTAGTATAAGAGTAAATTCTAAGAGTCTTTTCTCTATAGGGACAGTCGCTTAAGGATATCGTAGTTTTTGAGTTGAAGTGAAGCAGGAGAGGTGTAGTATCTTCTCACGAATTCGCCCTACTACTAGTAAGCTGACACCAAAAAAAGTGTTCCCTCAGTAGTCTTTCATGATAATTTTTAAGTTACTCACGATTTATACGTGATATTGGTTACAGTATTATCCCAGTATTGCCAGAATTCCATAATATGTCTAATTAAAATAAAATAACCAAATATAAAGCACTTTATATACCAAATCTGTAAGAACTAAGAACTAAAAATATACTTATTATATAATATTAATAAATTCACACCTCTAACATGATTCTAGCAGAGAGTTCGCCACTCATGGATTCCGAAACTCCTTTACACTCACTCACGTGCAGAATATACAAATGAGGTGAGATTCGATAATAACAAAGTTTCTATCATGCTAGATATACACTAATGTAGCCACATTTATATATTTGATCTTTTGTAGGTCGTTCATAAACTGTTTGTTTTCTATTTATCTTATTATATATATAAATTATTATATACAAGAATTGCATCATGAAAAATTGAGAACATTAACTATTAAATTTCCGTAGCTTAAAACTTGATATTATATTGTGAATCGATAAGGATAGTGATATTTTCATCAGAATACTTATCAAATTACGTAATATTAATAAAAAATTAGTCAGTGTAATACATATTTATATTTTCCGGTTACAATCAAAAGTAGAAAAAAACGATCACATCGTAATCAACTCCTAAGAGGTAAGCATTTTATATTTATTGTTTATGTTTTTAGAGTATAAGCATGAAGACTTCAAAAAATATTTAGAAGTGTTAAGTTTAGAAGTATTTCTGGATTTACGCTTTAAATCGGTATAAGTTGTAATTTTTTACGAATCAACTCTTCAAATACGAAGTCATTACCTAATAATGTTTTCGTTATATGACTTTGGTATAGCGGCTTTTCAATGTACAGGGAATATTCTGTGTACAGGTGAATCGCTCGCCTCATTGAGCTGCTCCGAGTACTGTCACCTCACCCATGTTCTCTAACTATAAATTTAATTTAAGCAAGATGAAGCTATCAAGGACAAATGGACTTTTGAGGGGATCATCCTGCTCTAGATACCATTTTATTATGCACCTACGTAAGTTTACCTGCCCTCAAAAGGTTCACTCACATAAATCAGCATTCCATAATATATAATAGTTTCATAACTACTTTGTGATAATTAACCTAAGTAGAAAATCTCAGCACCACGAACCACTGCTATGAATCAGAATGGCCGATGATACCGGACGTGTTGGTTGGCCATTCGTCTGGTAGTCGGTGCGCTTTCGGAAAATTCCTTTGCACTCATATTGCAATCTTCTTTACCTGTAACTGCGCCTGCACGAAGATCACCGGGAACTGCTGTGAATCTGGCAGCGCGGCCACGACCATAGCAGCGTAACGTAGCGTAGATCATGCCGGCTAGAATGTAAGGCTTAAAGTGACTCATGTATCCTCAGAATGTGCTACAATACTACTTTTGTAACACAACATGTTTAATAGTGCGATAACGCTACAATTCTTTCAGTTTGATTAGTACTGTTTAATTAAGTACATCAGTAGATTCGCCAGAGCATGGACTTTCAATATATTACTTTCCTCTGGATTACTCAACAAGCTAACTGGTTTCTTCTCCGCCTATTCTCTCAGCAATGTATCCTCCCTACACAAGTACAACCCGATTAATGTCGCTGGGCGTCCTACGAATTTCCTCCTTTGTGTATTTGTGTATTCTGGTTGTAATTTAAGGCACTCTTGTCTTGTGCTCTCAATAGAGCAAACACATAGTTTACCGTATAATTCAAGTACTTGTAGAGTATCACACTACTGTGAGTTGTTTTCTTTTATAGACAGGAGCCTTGGAGGACCCAATAGCATGGATGAAGGTCCACATTTTGAAAATACCGGATAAGATGACTTACAATTGTGTCTCTTAGATAGTATAAGAATATCAAAGGAGAGATCCTTAAGAAATAGCTTTTCAAATTGCTGTGTTTGCATCTTTGTGAGGCTTTACACCAGATGAACAAAGGAAGATCATGGATACATTGGCTCCCGTCTAGAGAAGTTAATCACAGCACTTTGAAATCTCTTAACAAACTATGAGAATGAGAGGGCAGAACGTCACTCGGTAGGGGTTTAGCGCAGGCACATTTCCACAATTACCTCAAACCGAAACCTGTCACATTGTTAGGACAAGCAAAGCTCCATCTTCGTTGGTGATTGAAAGAAGTGAAAATGACTTCTGTGAGACCAAGAGATATAGCTAATCTAGCTCGGATTGATGGTCACTTCTGTTGGGGAAGATGGGTTGTCTCTCCTCAGCTAGCACTCCATATTCTAGGATCAACAAATCATAGTCTTCTGATTTTGTTTCTTTCTTTCAAAGCGTGAGTGACTCGTCTTCGAAGTTTGAATGAATGAGGTACAGGGAAGCTCATAGATGCCCCTTTGAAACAACTGATGGATAGAGACTTAGACGACAATATTAGATGTCTTGCGAATATATGAGTATAGGCTGATACAGGCGCATCAATTTGAAATGCAAGCTATAGAGCTTGGACGGGTTCCACCAAGAGAAGAAGCAATTGCTGGATGGGTCAAGTTGGCTCCTCTTAAAAAAATTCGTAGAGGATGCGAAATGTTCTGCGACTTTTTGAACCCCAATGTACCAACCTGCGAAGGAAAAAATAATCTCACAAAATTTAAACTTACATTTCTTCATTGTTATGTAAAAAATAATAATTACTAAACTTCAAACTTTCAAACTTTCAAACTTTCAAACTATCCAAATTCAGAACCAAGCAACAATTATATAATATATATATATAGTATATAATTATTATTAATATATATATTATAATAAATATTAATAATATATCATATCATTATATATATATATATATATATATAATAAATATATTAGTAGTGGAGGTACAAAAAGTTAAGATAAGAGAGTTACAATAATAGATAAAGGCTCAGAATATTATGAAGATAGTTAGGATTTATCCTTTTGTTTATAATATGACTACTACTATATCGTATATATAATGAAGGTTATAATATAGTTATAGATACATATATAATATATGATAGAATTTTACTCGTATAACTACTATATTAGCTAGTAGTGATATGTGAACTATATGGCTATTTCTGAATAAGTAGACATCAAATCATAGTAATTGATGTATAATAGTATCGTGGTGATGTCATAGGTTCATAAGTACTCTATCAGACTATAAAGCCAATAGATCCTATTGATACTATATATATACTTATGGCAGTCCCTCATATATACTATAATCACTATCGTAGTTTATAAGTTTTTAGTCATGCTCAAGACTGTATTATATAAGGGTATAAAGCTCGAAGATTGATTATCGATCACTATAGAATGTGTGTGTGAGCTATTCTCACTCTTAGTCTTGATTCTCGCATTATAGCTTTTTTACCCAGGGGAAACAACGTTAATATTTGAGGACATAACTCACCATCCTAGTATGATTATAAATATCCTTTAGAGTTCTTTTGAATACGCTCTGCATGGTGAAATGTAGCCGGTCGCCATGGCTGATGTCTTGTGGCCGTTACCCAACAGGACATGCCAAATATTAGTCTTCATACTAGGCGCGTCTATATTAGCTAGATGGTATTCATACAGGGTTCATAGCTTATTTCCCTTTTATGTCTTCGAATGAATAATCACCCTGTGTAAAAAATAAAAACAAAAGAAATGGTAAACGTATATGCATGATAATTTAGCAAACTATTTGCATTTCATTGCTCACTGTTGCTGAATAGCAAAGTATCAGTATCATATCACGCGACAAAGACTGGCGATCTACTTCACTACTGCATACAAGCTTTTACTGCAAAGATTCGAACTAATTTAACCTATAATCACAAATCCCTTATATTGATAGCTTGAGTACTTAAGTTACTACTCTACTTTTATGATTTCGTATCTAAGTACCTTGAGACTTTCTGAATGTGAAATAAAACTCTCCTCGGGTGTGGTCATTTAGACAATTATTTAGCTCTCTGACATTAACACAAAATTATTATCACGTTTTACTCTGAAATAGCGCTGTCGCTCCAAATATATTGAGCATAACTATATAGACACTCAAAGTATGAATTTGAAAGAGTTAAAATATTATGTCAAAATTTTTTGAAATAATTGTCTTCGCTCGATGAAGAGCCAAACTAAAAGTCGAAAATAAGGATATTTTAAAGAAAAAGAAAAAAAGCAAAAAAAACGAAGTTCCGTTTTTATGTTATCTAGCCTGATTATCACTTTATTTCGTCTAATTGCCACTTTGGTTATTTCGGATTAATATACAAGAGTATTAATTGTAGACCCCACCAATTTTCCCTACGCCTATTTTGAGGTTATCTATGGAAATATTTTCGATACTGATCCAACTCACCAGAATCGTACTTTCTGTGTGTGATTCGTAAAGGTATATTAATATTATGACCCTCATGCGTTAATTTATTAACTCAATATGTAGTTTCTCTACTTACCAACAATTGAGATTCGATAAATGTATAAAGTAATTAGCAAATTCTATCAATACAATTAGGATATATTATGTGTAATAATTCGAGATACACACACATGTAGAGCATATTATATGATATAATTTAATCGTCATTCATTACTACGTTGTAATGGTGATACATAGACATAAAATGTAATTAAAGTTATGCGTTTTGTGTATAAATCGCATAATGGCTAATACATATTATATAGTAATATAGTGTCAGGTACGGTGTCCCCATGATCCTTCTAGTCCGGTTAACTATCATTAATATATACCTCCAATATCTATAAATTATATATAAGTAACCTTAATATATAATATATTTACCAATATATTAATCTAATAATAAATTTCTAATATTTAATTAATTTATAATATTATAATATTAATTAATAGACATATATATTAATTATTAATATAGTTATATTTAATATAAATTAAATTAATAATATTACATTTTCAATTATACTAATAAAAATTAATAAATACTTACTTCTAAAATATTTAATATTATATATTAAGATAATTACATCTATATAATATAATATATATATAATAATATTTATAATTAATCATATAATAATTAATAAGATATATTATAATAGAATAGATAATATTAACAAATAATAAATATATAGTATATATATTAATATATATAATATAGTATATATTACTTACCGTGTGAAGATGACCCCAGTATATTATATTTTCTATTAAAAGAAATAAAATATAGTAAACTGATTAATATTTAATTAAATATTATTTGCTTTGGTTTAAAATAAAATACATATTAAAAATACTTCCAAATTGTTCGCAATTACTTTCTAAATTTATTATGATTTTTTTTAGTAGTACAATTAGTTATCGAAACATGGCATTGGCTAAACCCCTTTATACTTATATACAAAAATATGACTGTGAAGTTGGTACCCAAAACATCCAACTCTGACTTCTCTAATAATTACCTAAATGGCGAGTGTTGACATACATATTTATTTTTTTTTTTAATAATTTCTCTGGTAAATTTTCAAATGTTTTATCTTTTTAGTGAAACTCCAGAATTTCTAGTCATTTCACCAGCACTGAATGGCTGGTTGTGGAAATATAGATATGGCCACAGGATTTTCTACATGTTTCTGAAACGCTTTTGGTGTTTTTCCAGCCATTGGTACAATAACATTTATATCTTTAAAAATATATAGTAATCTAACTTAACTAACCTCTAAAGGTTAGAGTCACAATAGCAGTGCTTCCATATGTTGTCCAGATTTATACTTTTCTTCTTTTTGATGCAAGTGGACACATCACAGGATAGATTTCACCTTTGTTTATTTTCAGTTGCTTTCTCTTTTGTTTATGATGAAGTTGGAAGATTTTTATTACAGCTTTTATCTTTCTCACTAACAACTTTAAAAGCAATGCAAGTACCTTTTCAAATTTTATGCTATCGTTGGTGCATATTCATACACACCATTAAAAGAGCAATTATTGCTTCGAAATACAATGCATCATCATCATCATCATCATCATTTTCTATCAAACAATGAGACATCATCTTCTATGATAATATAATAGAATTATTGAAATTTATATCATCATATAGCTGTTTTTTTGCTGGCTCCAGTATATTCATCATCAATCATCATCATACCATGCATCACATCATCATCATCATCGATCATCATCATCATCCATCATCATCATAATCACATCATCATCATCATCATCATCACCATGACCATTAAGTTCTCAGTCATCATCAGCAGCCATCACAGATTGCGAGATATATTAGGTAGGAGGTGGCCGTACATGCACCGGAAACAAGAAAAATAAGTAACAAGAATATGAAGGCAAGTAGAAAAGAAGCCTCAGCCTTCCGCCCCCTTTAACCAATATAGTGAGAACTCGGTCCAGTCAGAAAAAATCCACGCCTAGATCGCTTCACGGACCAGCGATGGACCCCTCACTATGACTATCTTGTCAAATGTAGGGTTCGATTCCTTGGCCCAGGGGGCCAACCATACCTCCTCACAAACCCCGCCATTCACTCCTGTTATGCCCTTTTCTTCTCGCCTCTGCCCAAACTCATTTCTCTCTCGAGGCCATTCCATGTGTTGCTGACACCCCTCCCAAATCCACTTGTTCCTCGTGCTCCCATCCGGTCTGTTCCAACAGCAACCATCACCACTATAAACAGTCCGTTTAACCGACAACTATGCAATAGAGCGCGATGGTGCCATTCCCACATACCAAACCATCTCAACGAACTATCACTGGTTTATTTTCTCATTTACCCCATTCTCTCACACCAAAATAGTGTCATGTCCTCACGTTTTATCATTTCTTTCAACACCTATACACGCCACTACGATTGTCCATCTGAACACATTGTTTTTAGACATTATACCTCTTATTCCAGACATAGTCCACTAACTAATGCTTAACACGGGTACAACATAGCCGCTCAGGTAAGACGCCTAGCGCATTCAAGTTAGTCTCTTACATTCCACCAACGATATTAATTAAACACACAGCCCCTGTAGTGCCAGTCACAATTTCCTAACTACACTCTACAGTGTCATAATCCCTCCTTTCATTCATATCATATATCCTAAATTATTTAAATTCGAGGACTATTTGTCGCAGCTGTCTACGATCTAACATATGCTTCACACCGAGTAACTGTCCCCACATCACAGATCCATGACCGTGTAACTACTTTGATGCTACGGTCATTTACTGGTGGGAGTGTGAATGACACCTACTTTACACACCTGCCAAATCTCTCGCTACCAATCCTACCAATCCTATAAAGCTCTCTTCAGATTCGCCAACACAAAAACCAAATCATCCTCAATATAATTAGGTAGGGAACTCTCCATCCTGGTGTCTGCTCCATCGATTCTAACACTTCCCTTGTCAAGCGCGTTGGTGGGCTTACCGGGTCTACATTATTTTGCATATACCTAGTCGAATAGTGGTTTGGTGGCAGTCAGATTTAGTGGAATCGCCCAAGGAGACAGTATGCACATCCCTGTCTCGACATGCCGGCTATTAATAATTAGAGAGCCATATCTACTTTCTGTCTCTATGAACTGTCTTAACTCACATTCGCTTCATCTGATTCGCATAGCGCAGCATACTTTGGTGATTTCGATTCAGAAGCTATCCGATTGGCCCAGACACGCACTTAGATCACTAACACCTGCCAGTGAGTACTTCCCTCTTAAGTACCTATTGGTACGGCTGTTAGCGAATATTTCCTATATAATCCTAAATACAATTTTATTCTTCCTCCTGCCATCATTTAGTCTCAATGCATTTTGCTTTTCAAGGTGTAAGATTATTGATCCGCAGTCCCTACCACTTACTAACGCCACCTTGTGTCTTCCCAAGATCAGCCTCTGCTCAGTGTCATTCGTATCGCACTCTTTGTCGACCGAAAAGTACCTGAAGCTATGTATCTTTCTTCAAACGATCTCACATTGATAACTAGATATCGGCTGCTTGAAGTAGCTTAAGTACCTTAGTCCGCGCTTACCCTTATATATGAGGGTACATGAATATTGGTCTGTCTTCCTCTCCCGAGTCCTTCGAACTATTACCCTCGCATTAACCTTTGTTATTGCAACCCCAATGATCCACTAAAGTCTACCATCGTTAGCATCTATATACTATTAGTACGTAGTAGGTTATTATATATAAGTATATATACAGTATATTATATATATATATATATATATATATATATATAATATTGTTAGAGTAATGAGTATATATAGTATATATATTATATACGTATGTATTCAAATAATTCAAGTTTACTCACAAGTCTGTGTGGAAAGATAACCAAAAATAGTATATACTTATATTATTATCTATATAGATATATGATATATATATATAATAGTGTAGAGTAGTATATATATAATATATATAGATTTTATATAATATTATATATGTGTATATTATACTTCGTTTTATAATAGTAGTATATTTAGTTACTTATGTTATACTAGTATATTAGTATATAATAATAACTATAATATATATTATTATGTATATATAGTATAATATATATGATATAGTAGTAGTATATATATATATATATACTGTATATATATATATATTATATATTATATTATATACTCATATAATATATATTATATTATTATAATATATATATATATATATATATAGTATATATATTAGTATTCTCACAGTATGGACGTCTTTGATGTGATAATATTTTTAATTAGGTATGTTGTAGTTATAGTTGATACAGGGGTTGTAGCTATATTAATGTATATATATATAATCATAGGTATATATAGTATATAAATATAGTGGTGTATTTTAGTTACATATTAGTAATATATAGCGGTTATTTTCAGTGGTCCGAGTATATCATATACAGGTATATAGGATATATATGTTAATCATATATATATATATATATATCGTATAGTATGTATATATTAATATATAATATATTATATATATATACTATAGTATATATAATAAATATATATATATATATTAGCGATGTTATTACTGTATAGTATGATATATAAATAGCACTTATTATATAATATATATATATATATCTGCTATTAATGGTATATATGATTATGAATATATATAGGGGCTGTTAAATAGTAGTATGCTTATATTATATAATGACTAGAGTACTAATATAGGTTATCATATTATATAATGTATAGTATTAGGTATATAATATCTAGATAGTGTATGGTAGTGTATATATAGTATAGTGTGATAGGGTTTAGTATATAATATATATATAATAGTGTGTGATATATATAGTAAATATATATATATAGTATATAGTTATATATATATCTATATAATATATATTATATATAATATAGCTATATATATAAGTATATATACAATATATATATTATATATATATATATATATACATATATTATATATATATATATTATTATATAACTAGAGTATATATATATTATATATATATATATCTATACTATATATATATTTATTTGTGTTTGTGCGGTGAATCTGAAGAGAGTTTGAGAGGATGGTAGAGAGATTTACAGGGTGTGTGAAAAGGATGGGTTTTGAAAGTAAACGTAGATAAGAAGTAAGGTTATGGTTGGCGTGAGGATGCAGTCCTGTGTGAAGTTATCCTAGATGGTGAGCAGCTGAACAAGTGACTGAGTTTTAATATTTAGGATATATATGTTGAATGGAAAGGGAACGGTGATGCAGAGTGTAGGTATGAAAGTTGTGAATATTAGGAAGGTGGCTGGGTGGCAAATTGAAATAATGCCTGGCGGATTACCAAGAGGCTAAGTCTTAGAAGTGCGCGAGGGGTCTCTGAACGTGATGGGGTTAATGTTGTTACCTGTGTTTAATGTATAGTAGTGAGACTAGTCTGGAATAAGAGGTATAGATCTAAAGTCAATGTGTTCAGATGGACAATCTTAGGGGCGTGTTTAAGTATGTATGAAGATATTGAAGAGAAATGGAGAAACGTATTACAGAGTTGTATGGTGGAAAAAAAGGGATAAATGAGAGAATAAATGAAAGGTACATTAAGATGATTGGTCATGTGGAAAGGATGGATCGAAGTTGGTTGGTTTAAGCGATTTATAGGTGGTGAAGCTGTGTTGGGAAATCGACTGGTTGGGAGACCGAAAGAGAAAAGTAGATTGAGTCACAAAAGAATGTCTGGAGAGTGAAATGTGAGTTGGTGGCCTGCAGGGGTTGAGAAGGAAAGGTGCAATAATAGGAGTGAATGGCAAAGTTTTGTGAGGGAGTATGTGGTTGTGGCCCACCTGTGCCAAGCGATGAACCCCAACCATTTGCGAGATGCCATATGTGAGTGATCCGGTCGCGGTCCTGTGAAGCTCTAAGGGTGGATTTCTGACTGCGGCGAGTTCTCACTAGAAGGTATCATGAACGGGAGTAAGGCTGAGCTTTCTTTTCGACTTGTGTCATATTCTTTCTATCTACTTTTCTGTTTCCGGTGGCTGCTACTGATGATGGCCCATGCTTTGGGGCGAAACATGGTGGTTGATGATATATATATATATATAGTTATATAATTATATATATATATATGATTTATGTATAATATGATATATATATTATATATATATATATAGATATATATATATATATTAGTCGACTATACAACGATCTATGGATACAGTTTAATTAATGGAACTAGCCACACATACCAGATGCGTCCTAACCAATTTCCTTGAACAACGCTGAGTTTTAGTTCTCAACAGCTAATCCTCGATATAAATACACCATTTTCCCTCCTATCGGTAACTCGACCACAATCTGGTAGCTCTTAATTTTAAAACTTTTTCCTCCAGCAAGCTCACCATGCCCCAAACGGTACTTTCTGCACTGTTAATGCTGGCTTGAAATGGGGGCGTTGCGACGAATTTTCTTTGGACTATGCTTGGAGTGACATCTAGCTTTGAGGCTCGGAGGAATTACTGGTCGTACACGCTGAAAAGGTAGCGTGAGCCGTATCGTCCGAGGGTATTGAGCGGTCATATGTCCATCTTCAACTACCAATCTGTTTTCTCCACAAAACCATGGTTCGATGGGAATGTTCTCGCTCCAATTCAGGAGAGAGACATTTTGCCTTATCGGTGCATGGAAAACTCTCTTCTCGCTATCACTTTACTAATTTTGCCATCATCTGCTCGAAGTCGGCAGAGCCTATTATTCGACAGGCTAAGCGCGCTTCACTGAAAGAAAGTGCGCCAACCTACTTGGCTCTTCCCACTGATGAAATTTCTGGCTCATTGCCAAAGAACATCTCTAATAACTTTTGTAAATCTGCCTTTCCTTCCACTTATTCGCTCTGACGTTCTGTTGCTAACCCTCCTACTGAAAAGGCTAATCTCTTCGCCTCCTTTTTTTCTTCTAATTCTACACCCTGGACGATTCAGGCATCCTCCTCTTCCTCTTTCTCCTCTCAGGTTTTCCATGGCTGTTCCCGCGATTACGCATGATCGGTGCATGGGATTCTGAAGATCTATGAGTGGTCAGGAAGGCTAGTGGGTCCGGTATGGCATTTCCCCGCCCTCTCGTGTTTTGAGGGCGACTGTGCTTCCGAGCATGGCCCCTGTCCTCGTTCAACTCTACATCTCGTATCGCTTAATAACTGTACATTTCCTCCAGTGCCTGGAAAACGCGCATATGTCCAACCACATCCCGAAAAAGGGCAGCCGCTCTGATTCTTCCAACTATCGTCCTATAAGCTCTTACTTGTATTCTATGCTAAGATCTTTGAAAACTTCTTCTAAACTCTCATCTTCCTGGATCACATCTGGGAGTCTCGATTCCCCTCTTTCAGATCATCACTATGGCTTTTCGAGCTCGAGGTCCACTGTGACATTCTATCCTGACTCTTACTGATTATGGTCTTCTTGCCTTAGGGACTATGGGGAGTCTTGTGTGGTGGCACTCGATATATCAAGGCTTTTGATCGAGTATGCCATGCGTCGCTACTACTACTCTCTAAGCTGCCTTCCTTTGGGTTTCCTCCTTCTCTTTGCTACTCTTGTCAAGTTTTTATCTCTGGTCGCTCCATATCAGCACTTCGTTGATGAGGACTTCTTCCTCCTTTCCTGTTATTGTGGTGTTCCTCAAGGTTCTGTTTTATCTCCAACTTTATTCTTAACTTTCATCACGATCTCTTCAGCTGTACTTCTAAATCTGTTCACTCTTATGCAGATGATTCAATTTCCATTGTTAAACTAGTTTAAATCTGCTCTCTTTTGCATCTAGAGTTGTCATCGTCTTCAGCTTTCCGATTCTATTCTTGCCGAACTGGATGGGATTTCCCGGGTGGGGCCGCCGACAACCTGTGAATTCAACTCTTTGAAAAACTCAACTTCTTTACATCTCCCTCTCAAAAAACACCTCCTAACTTTCCTATTTTGTTCGACGGTTTCTAAACGTCTCACTGTTGACCATTAATACATCTTTGGGTCCTGAAGCAATAAACAAGAAAATAATTCTTGGGCGCTGTTGCGATGATCAAATAACGGTTGCTAAGGTGCTCTCAAAGAAACTAGGAGTTTTGTTCAGTTGGTACTAATTTATATCCTCTTATTAGCTACAGCCCTACTTTTTATATAAGGGCCTTATTCGCCCTTGTTTGGGATTACTGTTCTCACATTCTGGGGGGCCCTCCGGCTCCAACCTTCTATTGGTATTATGGAAGTTGAAGGTCTATCAAGCTAAGAAGACCTTAGATGTAACTGTCGTGGGGCCCTACTTTCTAATCTCTGTGGACCTCTATCATCTGCGACGTGGAACGTTTGCGCACTTCTCTTTTTCTATAGGTACTACATACGGTGAGATGCTCAGAGAGTTGGCACATCGCATGTCCAGCTCCCCATTGCGGTCCGCCCTCGCAATACAAGGGGGCCATGCTCTCGCATGAAATTTTGAACGTAGCATTTGAAATTCAGTACTCGTGGTCGTTCGTGGTGCCTCTTCTTCCGCCACTTCTGCTCTCGTGGAACTCCTTGCCACTCTCCTGTTTTCCTCTGTATTGTTTAACTCTTCCTCTCTCTTTAAAACTCACGTCTGCGCCCACTGAGAGATTTGCGTTAAGGGTTTGGAGCTTGCGTGGGCTTTCATTTTATTGTTCTGCCGCCTCCTTGAAAAGGGCTCAGCCGTGAGTGTGATAACTTGTAAAAAAGAAAAAAAAAAAAAAAAAAAAATATATATATATATATATATCATAATTATATCATGATATATACCTATAGTATTAATTATAATTACGTTGAAGTGCTACCTATATATAAACGTATATATATTATAGTAGATATAATGAATATTACTAAATCACCGTTATCATAATATATACATATCAATAGAGGTAAAAGAGTGATGATATACTTTCTATTCATAAATGGAAATTTTTTTTAAAATCATATGTAAACCCGAGAAATTAATAAGTATCAATTACGTAGCGATCACACACACTTATACAGCATAGAAATAAAGAATATTGGCAGTTAAATATGCCACAAAGGTATCTTGCAAGTATCCAGGCGAAGCTAAGTACCGAAGTATAAAAGCAAAGGCTCAGAGACAATTACAAGACACAGGGTGTAAGTACAGCTGGTTTTCGTAGAAACGGTGGAGAGCAAGTATGAGCGTGAGTACAGAATTCAGAGCTTAGGTCGAAAAAATGATACTAGTATTACAAGTACAAGTTACAAGTAACTGTGTACTTGAACCCAAAGCCTGATTATATAGTAGTTATATTATATATAGCCGTATATATATATGTTATAGAGTATATCTTATAATATAATATAATAACATATATATATATAATATATATATATATATATATATATATATATATTTGTGTGGTAGTTAATTGTCGTGGCTAGTTGTTGTTATATGTGGATATTCATAATTGGTACTTTCACGCGCATGCCTACGGCTATACGCCTCTCTCGACGCCATTTTGTATAATTATTTATTGAGAGTTTATTGTAGTTATGTGTAGTGTGAGCTATTTAGGCTAGTGATATAGTGTATTATATATATTAGTATAGTATATATATTAATATATTTATATATATATAATAATAATACTTATATAAATTATATAAATATTATATATAATAATATATTATATTGATATTGTGTGCAGTGCGTGCGTCATGCGATTTGAAAAATATAATGAATGAGTAAATTACTTCCATAAATTTTTAGGCAACTTACCAGAAAAAAAAAAAAAAATGTAAAGAAAAAATGATAGATAATTATGAGGATGGATTGAGTAATTATTGCAATAAAAAAATCAATCACCAACTGTGTATGAACATAAAAAATTTCTCTGAAAAGCCGTAAATTACGCAGTGATTTTTATTTGCGATTTGAATGTCATCTAAAACATGATTTTTTTGTATCACTAAATCGGGCGTTTTATGCGCACGTGGATGATAAACACTTGCAATCACAAGATGATACACTTCGATACTCCCCATAATCCTTTTATTCTCTGAATCAAGCTAATTTATAACAGTGCAATTATAATTTGATAATACGAGTTTTTATGTATATTATTGAGTTATTAATTATTATTTTATTATTATTATTATTATATTGATTTTATTAATGATTATTATTAGTTAATTATTATATGATTATTATTATTTATTTTTATTATTATTATTAAAGCTGATTTTACCAGTTTTTTTGTTATTGCGATTCTCCGTTATCTGATATTATTAGTTATTATATTATTATCATTATTATTTATTTATTATTATTGGATTATTAATTATTGATTATATTATTATTATTATTATTAGTGTTGATAATATTATTATTATTGTTGCATTAATATTATTATTAATTATCATTATCATTAATCATTATAATTATCATTATCATTAATTATCATAATTATTATTATATTATTATATTATATTATTATTATTATTATTATATTATTATTAGTTATTATTAATTATTATTATTTATTTTTATTATTATTATTATTGATTATTATCTAGAAGAAGAAGAAAAAGAAGAAAGGGATACTTTTAACATATTTTTTTTTTTTGAATCTTGAACTCAATAATTACCTTGTATTGTCATTATACAATTCAATTGCAATTGTTGTGATCTGCTATTTTATTCAATAAATATAGAAGATTCAATTTTGCTATTCAGAGCATAAGATTTGTGGTACGCAAAATGTCTCTAAGGTATTAGTATGCACCCATAATATATTATATGTTGATTGGTAATTTAATATATGTATATTATATTGGTGTCTTAGTATATTATATGGTATCTATCGAGATTCAAGGGATGTAATGAGTGTGTTCTCCGGGAGATAATAGTTCTATTACAGGTTTAAAATGTTTAATAACTTTATTAAAACAGTAAAGGGGACAAAAAGTTTATAAACTATTTTAATTTATTCTTTCAGAATAAACCTTTTTGATTTCAAATTATTATTATTATTATTATTACTAATTATTAATTATGATATTATTTATATTGATTATAATTATTAATTATTATTATTATTTATATTATATATTATTACATTTATATTTAATGTGTATTATAATTGTTCATTATATTCTTATTCAAATGATTAATATAATAATAATAATAATAAAATGAATAATAATAATAAAGTAATAATAATAATAATAATCAATAATAATACATTAATAATAACATTATTATTATTTTATTTTATTATTATTATTATATTATATATTGATTATTAATTATTATTTATTAGTATTATTATTATTATTAATTATTATTATTATTATCTATTATGATTATTGATTATTGATTATTGTTTGTGAGTGCAATATACAATAAGTCAATAACGCATTACGTTGTTGTGAAAGAAATCCTTCTTTGGTGCATTTACTCGTAATTAGCATGCTGATATGGTATTTGTAATTAAAATGTAGAAGAGTCTAATACGACTGGGGTTTTTTGAGTCATACGTGTGTTGTTGTGTATCACACGACGCTGCACACGACATCTTACGGTTTATATAAATATAGATAGTATATTTTTAATAGTATATAATATATATAGAAATATATATATATATATGTATATATATATATATATATATAGTATATAATAATATATTATATAGTAGTATTTATTAGTTATTATATAATAATAAAATATATATATAATATAGCTATATTATATATGAGTATATAGTAATATTTTAGTCTAAAATAAATGCAATTATAATTAGAAAGAGAAATATTAGATATGATATGGGTTATGATGAGGGTATATATGGATAATATATATATATATATATTTATATAGAAAATTACAGGTATCTAAAATAATACAAAATATATAATACATACTATATTAATAAGTCGGTTCTGTGGCGGAAATAACTATGTTAGTGTGGACCTAGTGAAGAGGTGTAGCGGAAGTATTTTCAAATCAGATAAATTAATTATATACATTTAGGAAAAGGAATGAAAACTTTGAGGGCATATAATTTGAGAAGCGAAAGAAATCTGTTGTAGCATCGAATTTCGAATGCTTCAGCATTCAAGTCCTCAACAAAAAAACTGCAAACTTCATTCCGTTAAAATTGTAACCAAATGTCAGTGAAGGTTTGTTAGTGGAGGAGGCTATCGACTGCAACTTCATAAAAAACAATTTTTTTGGAAAAATAAGAAAGCTTAGTGTTTTCAAATTTTTTCACGTTTCTCTACGAGCAGGAAAACAAACATTCAGCCTATCAGGGAATGTTGCATTGTTCTAATGCGAGGAAGACATTTTAAGACGCATTTTACAATGTGCAATTAAATAGGTCTGTGCATACGTAATTTTTGATTGTTAATATACTGCTGATATTACATTTTTTCTAATAATTATAATGATATTACTCATCAATGATCTTGTCTTTGAAAAAATGCCAATAAATAAATTTTTATGTAAAAAGAAAATTTAAAAAAAGAATTAAACTCTGATACCATCGAAAATGTTTTGACAATTTAAAGTGAAATTATTTTAATTTTGAAAAGGCCGTACCTGAATCCTGTGATTTCGACTGTCCCCAACAAGGATGAAACCATCAGCTTCGCAGGCTATTCCAAAACGAGTTCCAGGGATAGAAAAATATTGTGTAAAAATAACTTTGAAAGGCGAATTCGATAAAAGTTTAATAAACTTAAACATCTTCAGGATAATTGCGGATATAAAATTTTGCAAGTCACCTCACTCACCAGATATTTTCCTTGTGTTACGACTACAATTCTACATGTATTGGTACACGATTTAGAATTAATAACTCTCATTTTTTGCTGACATTTTACGCGAGTTCTTCAAAGTGTTCTTGATGGCTCCCTATTCGGGGGAAAATTTTTTTTTTAAAAATTATAATAATAATTCAAGGATGGAAAGATTTACCTAAATTATATAATTGTCTATACTAGCAGTTACAATAGTTAAATTTATCAGTTTATTGAATTCACAAATTTATGGATATTGTTACATTGACAATTTTTATTCTCAAATTTTTTTTCGAAAATAATTTGTAGGACATATTTACATTTCACATAAAACTTTAAAATAAAGCAAATTAAAACAAAATTATAAAAAAAATGTGTAATTGTCTGTTTAAAAATTTTGAGGTTTACGGGCTATTTACATTTGAAATTTGAGTTTACTTTGCACGTGAATATTCTTAAAATAAATTACAACGATCAAAATGAAATGAAAGGATTAAAATGATTTACAGTTTGTTCTTTCAAAACATACATTGTTGCAATTATCTTAAATGGATGTTAGTAATAAGTTACTTCGAATGCAGATGGTAACTTCAATAGTAATATTACAATTCTGGTTTTATATTAATATAAAAGTAATGTTGCCTATTAGTACTACTTGTGCGAGTTCTTTACGATCAGTAGATGCGCATTGCACTTCTATATGATAGTTTGGAAGGAGGAATGACATAAAATGCTATCTGATTGAATTAGTCTCTGATCACTAAAAATGTGAAGAGTGCGAGCTGACGGTTTATCCAACTCGCCATTTAATAGTGTATACTCTAAAGGCGGCTTACATATCATGATATAAACCCATGAGAGAATTTTGACTGGGGTGGTATTTGCTAAACCAGAACTGATGGCTAAAAAAGGCGCGGAGGTGTTCCAGGGTTGGGAGAAGGCAGGATGCCACCATTCTCTCCATCAGCTTATGGTTGTGGCATATCAGCGAAATGGGTCATTTTCAGATGTTTGGTCCTTATCAGGTTTTGAATATATAGCAAGCAAAATGTGCGAAGCTTGTAGAGAGAGAGAGCGCGCGAGACAGCACATGGGGTTTTGGAAGAGTTGTTGCGAGCGAGACGTCTCTGTATTGTGGAGCCACGCTAATGTAATGCCAACAAGTGAAGGAGAGAGTTGCCAAATATAATCAGTTATGTTTATCTTGTTAGGTGCAGTTTTGAAGCTGTTCCTCTCGAGACGAGTGTGAAACTATGTATGATGGGAGGCGCGGAGCCTTTTAGAGAAGAGAGGTTGCCTTTTATAAAATATTTTCTTCAATAGTAGCTTGGAAAATAAAGTTTAAAGATATTGATACCTAAAGAATTTAGTTTCCAATTACTAGACGGTAGTTGCACAATGCCTGTCTAAAAAAGAGTGAGCTCGAGTGAACAACTCATTCTGCCTTTTATAACATATTTTCATTTATGCAGGAACGGAAGGAGATTTCCCAGACAGTGTTTATGAATGGTTAGTTTCCGATTAGTAGTAGGTGATGGTTTTGCACAAAGTATAATCTTACAAGTTTGAGAACTGGTAGCCTTTATATGAGATCAGTTACGAACGCTCTTCATTAGAAAGTTTTTAAAGATTTTATTAATATGATTTTTTTTCTATATTATATATATATATTATATATATATATATATAATATATACAGTATTATATAATATATATAATATATTATATATTTATATATATATATACTATAATATTATATATATAATATATTTTATATAATTAATATATAATTAATAATATACTAATATATATATATATTAAATTTTAAATTAAATTATTTTTTTATATATATTTTTTTTCGTTATATTTCTTATTTATCATCTTTATATAATATATAATTTATTTAAGATTGATATATATACAATATTTATTAATAGTTATATTTTTATCACAATATATGCGCGCATACTATATTCATTTTCTTTAATTAGTCATTATAATATATGTATTATATATATATTATTGATTATATAATTTATATTATATATATATATATATTTTATTTATTAAATATTATATATATATATATATTTATATAGTTATAATATAAATATATATATATATATATTATATATATAAATATATTATTATATAATAATATTATTATATATTATATTATTATATTATAAATTAACATTATATATTCTCCCTGCTAAATTAAAATCAATATCTATATATAATAAATTATTTAGATATATATTTATTATATGTATATTTTAATTTTATTATATATATATAATATTTATATATTAATTATATATTTTATATATTTTGACGAAATGAAGAAAGAAAAGTTACCCTCATGTTTGGGGTGACAGAACTTGACGCTTACCCAGAACTTACAGCAGCTCAAATTAAAAGAGGACTCAGTATGTCCGAGCGCAATAGAGTTTTTCGTACTTTTGTTCGTAACACGTATCAACACCACTTACAGGAGATTTATTTGGCAATAGCGAAGGAATACACCGATTGGGAAAATCCTACTCAGCATCCTTTCCAGGTACTCCATTTTTATTTATTTACGAATATGTCCATCAAATCCACCAAACCTGTGTATAAAATAGCATATTATTTTAGTATGTGATTGTAGCGGTTGAATATTTTACAGTTCAATGAATATTTATAATTATTCTTTTTAGTTTATTCCATTGGATTTTAGCTTTATATGGAAATAGATAATTTGGTTTAATATATTGTCACGTGTAAAGTTTGAAAAAGTTATATTGCTCAAATTAATGATACCTAATTAATGAGGGTATAAAAAAATTGTATTTTCGTTTTATTTATTATTATATTATATATTGTTTGAGAGTTACACAAATATACATTGTATTTTATATATATATTATATATATATAATATATAATATAATATATTTATTATATATATTATTATTATAAGAATATTCATATATATATATATATATTATATATATAATTATATATATATATTATATAATATAAATATATATTATACTATATATATATATATAATATTATATTTACTTAAAATATATATTATTTTATTTATATATATTAATTTTATATATTTTATTATATATATTTTTATTTATATATATTATTATATATATTTAATTATAAATATATATATATATCATTATATTATATAATATAAAATTATATTATATTTTATTTATTATTTATATATATATTATATATTATATAATTTATACAATATTATTTATATTATTATTATTTATATAATAAAAAAGTATTTTCTAATATTATCATATAAATATTTATATTATATATATTATTAAAATTTTATCAATGTCTTATTAACTTTCTAAATGGTGTATTTGTCATTTGTAGGCTGATGGCGAATAGTTTAAACTTTTTGTCAATAAGTATAAATTTTGTAGGCATAATCGATTCGATTAAAGTCCATTTTGGAAGTCTTTGTAAGTCTCACCATCCTTGAAGAGTAAATATCTTCATTGCTTTACTTGCTCAACGTCTTGTCTTAACATTATGATTAACCCTGTTGTCAAATTATTAAACTCTCATCATTCTATTTCCAAATTTGCTTATTACTTCGAACCGTTTATAGATCAGGTATATATTTCCTTTTATTATTGTATTGACTATCTTCATAACTTATTTAAGCTAAATAGGTATGCTAGGTACTTAAAACATAATGGGTTAAGAGTAGCCTGAGAGGAAACTTGATGCGGATTTTTTTTTTTTTTTGATTTTATTTCTTGATATTTAATATTTTAATTTTTGATTTTTGATTTTTTTTATTTGAATTTTCTGTTATTAATTCTCTATAATTCATTTTACTTGTTTTAAATTATATTCATTATGTTAAACAGACATTTTTAACATTATATAGCCAACGCATACAGTACTTTAGTTTTCAGCATATAAATTAATATCACGTACTAGTACAACAATAACAGTCAGTCTATTTTTATTTATTACTACTTAAAGCTTTTTACTTTTTTTCTGTATACAAAAATAGATGCATTTGTTATTACTTCTTAATTTTCATTGCTCATGGTGAGCATGATTCGTATGGCTAATTGCCGGGTTCAAAAACCTATCCTAACCAAGTTGATTTTCCTCTGGATATTTCTAGCCGAGTTTAGCTTTTTATTAAAAAATTTGGAGATTATTAATAAAAAAGCTTTGGCTTGCTTTCTAATACGGAGCACCTGCCTGGCACGTGCTACCGCACGCGCAAGGGGCTCGCTTCCTCGCCGAGGAACCAAGCTGAATAAAACTCATGAATGACCAATTGTTAGTGAAACCGTTACGTTTTCGTGCGTTTTATTTAAATGTATAGAATAAAAAGCAAAAGAAAAATAATTATTAATAAACAGTTTCATTAGATATAGACAAATTGTGCCGGACCTTAATGGCGAAGATGTAGTGTCAAATATGTTGCTCCCTCATTCAACATAATCATTCGTTTGAAGTTTTTGATTTCCCATTATTCTGATATGTATAAAGCTGAAAACGATAATTGTTTACATTGTTATATTATTATATCATGATTTTATTACATAAAATATTTATTATAGTTTAAGATTTTTTATTTTTATTATCATTCTCTAAATCATCGTGTTTTTTAGGGTAACTATCATTTTAGTGGTTCTGTAACTACTCGATATTATTCATTATTTTTATAAACTTTTAATACCGAGGAAATATAAAGAAACCTCCTATATAATAATAATTATTACTATGAATAATAATAATATTTTAGTATGTCTAATAATAATATATTATCCTAGTATAATATAATATAATATATATAATAATATTGAGATTATTTAAGTTCTATAATATAATAATTATGTATATTAATAATATATGATATTATTATATTAATAATAATATATAATAATATATATAATAATATAATATTTATACAAATAATATATGAAATATAATTAAAATAATAATAATAATATAAAGAATTAATAATATATTAATATAATTATAATAATAATAATATCATAATATATATAATTTTAATATAAATGATAAATATAAATGAATGATGAAATAAAAGTGAAGAACGATGATCGAGACCTAAAAACCAATAAAAATACAATAAGCCATACCAAAATACCTTGGAGCCAAGAATGCAGCAAAAATGAAAACCAAAACAAAACTAAAGATTCTTAATTTTATGGTATAAATTCAATTTACTTAACAAATCCATAAGGTCATATAATAATAATAATAATAATATAATAATAAAATAATAATAATAATATATATATATAAATAATAATATTAATAATATACATGAAAATAAATAATTTATAATATAAGATATAAAAAAAATATAATAATTGAAATGTGAGAAAACCTAATAATAAGATGTAATTACACATTTTTAATGTATATATAATTTTATTATATATTATATTACATTATAATTAATATATTTATATTATATTATAATTTAATTATAATTAAACTAATTATTAATTATAATGTTTAATATATTTAAAAATAATATACTACTTGGTTACTACATTATTATCCTTGAATAATAATAATAATATAATAATAATATAATATTTAAATATATAATGCATATAATTAATAATATAATGATATAATATTATAAAAATAATAGCATAATAATAATAATAGTCTGTTATGCATACTTAGAAGATACACAAAATGAAGTTAAAATATGCACATGAAAATCGGGCAACATTGCTTGAATTGAAGAAAAGAAAAGGATCTAAATTGAAAGACAGGCAAGCAAGGGTGAAAAGGAAAGCATTACTTTCTAAAAGGGAAATTGATACTAGTAAAACTTGTCAACTATATATATAATAACGTTCTTCAAGTTGTTTTACTTTTAGTTTGAAGATTTTATCTATGTACATTTGTGTCTGTAACTTTGATTCTTGATATAATTTTATAATACCAGAAAAAAGGTGCATCAAATTATTGCCAATTAATACATTGATCATCGTGACTATCTTTTTTTCATCCTAGAATGGGAATGAAGATTTTGTATTTATAAATCCAGGTAGATGTTAATCCGTATGCGGATTTTCGAAACAGTTTAAATACAGAGTTCGATGAGGAATCAAATGCAAATATAAGTGACATAATAAAACAATTTATTTCATTTCTGATTGTTCTACTAAAATTTAAAAATTAAATGATTTTGTAAAGATACTATAACTGAACATAGGATTAAGATATAAAATTACTTGTTGTGATAAAACAATATATGCTTCAAAATACACATAATTATGTTTCCTATGAAATAGTGCAAACCGTGATGAATATTTTGAAGGTTTCTTCCAACTTAAAATTTCAATTCTTACACGAAAAATAGTGAAAACGTAGGAGGCAAAAAATATTGATCTGCTGCTCAAAATATGATAAATTCAAGCAAGCGTCACTCAAACTGACTGCGTAGGGATGATAAAATATCATTTGGGACACCGAGTGAAAAAATTTTCAGAATAACTTAGTTAATTTATACAGACTTTCAGCAGCATAGAAACACAAAAAAACACAAAACACAAAACACAAAACACACACAGTAAAAAAACACACATTATATATATATATTAATATATATAGTATATATTATATAATATATATATATACTATTATAATATAATATATTATATATATATATATATATATTATATATATTTATATATATTAAATATATATATATATTATATAAATAATATTAATATTTATATATATAATATATATATATATTATATATATATAAATATATATATATATATATTATTAATTATATATTATATAATATTATTATATTATATATATATTATAATATTAATATTTATATTATATATATATATAATAGTATATATATATATATATATTATATGCATATATATTATATATATATATAATATATTTATCTATATATATATATATATAATATATAATATATATATTATTAATATATTAATATTAATATATTAATAATATTAATATATATATTATTATATATATATATATATTTACTACTATTAGATATGTAATATATATATATATATATCAGTTTATATATATTTGTAGTACTATACTATATTATATCATATTATATAATTATTATATTATATATATATATATATAATATATCTATATATATTATATATACTATATATATATATATATATATATATATATAATATATTTATATTATATATATATATCTATATAATACTATATATACTATATTTATAAATAATATATAATATATATATATAACCGACCAAAATAATCATTTTCCTACTATTTATAGTAAAATAATTTAGTACCTATTTGTATTTATTCATTATATATATTACCTAATATATAATATATATAATATATATATATATGAAATATTCTTATCATTAATTAGGTATAATATTGTATCACTTATATTATTATAATAAATAAAGTTATCTATATTATTATATATATTATATATATATATTACTACTGTAAAAATATATACATTTTTTAGCACAAATATGAGTTTGATTTATAGGAATAAATTCATTATAATATATATGTAATATATATTATACATATATATATTATATATATATATACTATATCTATATATATATATATAGACTTATATATACCGTTATCTATACATACAATGTATTCTCTTTATATATATTAAAAATTCTTTATTAAATATATATCAGTATATATATATTAATTATATATTAATAATATAGTATATAATTATTAAATTAAAAAAACTAAAAATATAAAATATTTAATATCTACAAATAATAATATTAAGTAATATATAAATATATATTTTACATAAAATACTATATAATTATAGATAATATTTATATATATAAATATAATTATATATATATTATATATATACATAGATTAAAATATATAGTACTATATATAATTTATTGACACAGTACGCAGAAATTTTTTTTTTGAGTCGTTGAGATTATATATATTATATAATATATTTTTCATTATATTATAATATATAATATATCATATATAATATATCACTTTATAAAATAGAATATATTAATTATATATATATATATATACTATACATATATATATATATATAATATATATATATATATATATATATATATATATATTTATAATATATGAAAGGGGAATAAAATAGATAATAATCTATCATTAGCGATAAATTTAAAATACCAAAATAGATAAAAGATGTTTAATATTACTTAGTGAAACATTTATTAATTTCTGTCTCTCTTTTAACAGCAAAATGATTGATAAATGCGTTTATGCAGTTTAGCTTATTTGGACACTCATTATAGACAGGTCTGTTAGTCATTCCTCCCCTGTAAAATTAAGGTGGTATATATCAACCTTTTCATCGTAAGGAAATATCTTTTTAAGGTGCAAATTGTGAGTTAGATAGGTGATAAAATCCTTAACTATCCAATTTCACATTGTGAGTTAGATAGGTGATAAAATCCTTAACTATCCAATTTCACGGTACAGATTAAGTTGATTTTCAAAATTCTTAAAATTTTTAAAAGATATCGATGTGATCATTTTACAAAGATTCTAAAGAATGGATCTGTGGCTCACATACTTTCTCTCTAACTGGTTTGAAAAATCATCAAGGAAAGGATTTGCAATTGTTGAGAATCTTTTGTTATTACATCTCATGACCCAGAAACAGAAGTTCTGTTGCAATTTTCACAATATTAGAAAAATTTTCACCGATATTTGCGCGAAAACTTTCAAAACAGGCACCACATTATCAATATGATTATGGGTAGTATTATTATCATTGCCTGAAAAATTAGCTTTATTTTCATAGTTCATTGGTTGAAAAAGTCACAATTCTTACCAAATTCCACTAGCTTTGAGGTGAAGTCTATAAACCAGAGCTAATTTAAAGTCAGACATGAACGTATGCAACAGTTTTAAAGTGTGCAAATCATAGATAATTGGGAAAAAAGATGAAGGGAGTGTATTCCAGATTTTACTAGTAAAGTACATGAAAGAGTAAGTAATGATGGATACTGCAATGTATGCATAACATAATACATTGTATATATATAATAATACCAAATCCATTTGGTATTCCATGTATACAATAATATATTTGAATATATATACAATATATATTTAATAAATTATATTAATATATAAATATTATATATATATATTATAATAACAATTCCATATATTAATTCAATATATATATATAATATATTTAATATATATATATATTAATAATATTATCAAGGGGTATCATATATAAATATATATATACTATATAAGTTATTGACAATATTTAATATTAAACTATATAATATAAAATAAAATTATATATTATAATTATATGACTTTTTATTATATAAAATATATAAATAATAAATAATGTATAGTAAATTATACCTAGAAAATATAACTAGAGATTTTTATATAACCTTCATATACTTTGTGAATAAGAAGTAGAATTATATAATAATAAAAATATTAATATATATTTATTTAATATATATTACTATAATATATAGTATATATATATACTATATATCATACTTACCCTCCACTATTATATATATATAATATTATATTATTTTATATATTAGTTAGGATAAAATAATTATCAAATATATATATTATAATATAATTATTTAGATTATATAGTATATAGAGTAAATACTAATTATTATATATTTATCTACTATATATATATATATTACTTATATATACTATATATATATATATATTCATTACTATGTATATATATATATATATAACAATATTATATATAATTTGCACACTAATAAAATTATATATATATATAATATAATATATTATATAATATATATTATAAATAATACCTTTTATTGACTTACTACTATAAATATATTATACTATATTCTATATATAATATATAATATATAAATACTTATTATATATAAATGGTATATTACTTATACTATTATATCTTATTGATCATTTATAATACTATTATTATATATATAAATTATATATATATATATATATATATATATGTATATATACTATATATATATATATATATATATATATTATATATAAAGAAACGCAATGTCTCTTTAATGGCGAGAGAATGGACTTCATTGAACCATGTATCTTTGGGATACAAAAGATTTAAATATTTGAAGATATAAATGAACGTCTCTCTCATCTCTATTTGATGATTACGGCCTCTTAACCTTTTCACTAATGACCAAGTGTTTCCGAGTCAAAGCAGGATTCATCCCAAGAATAAATAGTTAGCAAAGAAAAGACATAATACACACACCAATTAACCAGATTAAAGTGCCAGAAAATACGCTTAGGGTATGATTGAGCTGAGAAAATGTATTATAATTAAAAGCTACGAAATTGTGATCAGAGTTACCTATAGGAGATAAAATGATGTATTCATATCGTGAAGGATTAATGATGAAACATATAAGTCAAGCGTGTTCAAGAATTGGTTAGTTCAATCTGGGATATGTGTAAGTTCCTTAATTAACTGACTTCAGAATACGTTTAAGCAGTCTATATATTGGCTTCCTTCTCAACCTGCAACAGTATAGAGATGTAGCCCAACCACTCAGTGTGGTGTACGTTGAAATCAAATAAATATAGGAATTCGGCATTTGGATGGGAATAAATAGCAATCTCATAAGAAGTGGTAAGATAGTTAAAAAAGGACGTAAAATTTTGCTCCATTAGGGGACCAAATGAAGAAACACACGATAATGGTAGTAGAAGTTACGATATTCAAGGTTCTTTAGCCCTGTTACAGGAATGCTATAATTACATATTGTCACGGAGAATATTACCAACCATGTGACAGTACCAGAAATGTAGAAGAGCTAGTTATAGATTGTTGAAAAATATTATACTAGGTTTCTCATTATGAAAAAATAATCCCTGGTTAGACTGGCCCTCAGAACAGTAATATGTCTTAGGTTTGAGAGTAAGAGAGATGACATTCCAACAGATTCATGGCATATGTTTTCGCTCATCCATCTCAGACTAATGTAGTTGTCGTGGGATCGCTTACATTAGATGTACCTCCCTGTGTCCACTCACAGGTCTACTACTCTATCTAGTCATTCGAACAGCCACTCACACAAACAAACACCCACAATAGCTATTACAAAGTAATTGCTAATAACATACAGTAACTAAATCTAATTTGCACAAGATAATCTTTAATAACTGATAAAATAAATAAATAAATAGACTTAAACAATTAATAGTAGTATATAAATAAGCTTCGAGATTGTACACTAACCAGCTATCAAACAACGTAAACTAACTTGCGGAGGGTATCTTATTAAAACCTAAAAATAAACTTAAGTTCGTTCTGAAGGTTCTGTTGCTAACACTCCTTTTAAAAAAGGCTAATCCCTTTGTCTTCCTTTTTTCATCCAATTCCACTTTGAACGATTCCGGCACCCCTCCTCCTACTTCTTCTCCTCTCATGTGTAAAATGTTCTGTATGTTGTTTATGGGCCTCAAGAAAGGGTATAGTTAGAGCTATCCAGTTCGGCATCTCCTTGCCAAGGTTTTTGAAGTGGCATTTCTGTAATGTGGCGACGCCGGTCTAATAATACTCCCTCTTATGCCTTAAAGTACAAAATGAAACTGTTATATCATCAAGTGCCACTGGAGAAGGTAAAGAATTATTGTTTCAGTGGAAGCGTACCAATACTGTTCAGATACCATAAAATGGGTATCCGTTCTGATTTCGCTAATCATCGACTTATAGCTCTAATTTGTATTGTATCTAAAAATTTTGAGATTATCATTAACTCTCATTTCAATATCGAGAATCTCTCATTCCTTCTTTCACAGAATCATTATTATGTCTTTTGACTCTCGAGGCCTTCTACCCTTAGAGACTATGGGGAGTTTCGTGTTGTAAAGAAGTTATAGCATATCAAAAAGGTATATTGACAGGGTGAAGGCATTGTCTACGTTCGCCTGAATTGATCCTGCAATAAGCTTTCCCTTCGAATATTGGGATTACTTACAGTATCTTTGTCTACTCACTAGAGAGTAAGTGTATCTTGAATAAGACACAAATTTCCTTTCAATATGTCTTATTTATGTGGGCTCTTGTGATTGGATAAGAAGAAAGCCTCTTCCTCCTATTAGTCAGCCAATAGAATACGTGTGTATCGTCTCAAATTTCTCGTAATATGCCAACGTTTATTCGTATATTTCATCAACGAAATCTCCTTGAGCTTTGAATCTTCTAACGTGATCTTTTCATCCTTCATGTAAAAGTTTCTTTTTGCATCTAGTTGTTGCCCTGACTCGACCGCTCCTCGCACGCCGGGAATAGGCCCGTCGGAGGTTAGGTTATCCAAGACATTGCCTCAGTTACCCTCTTGGAAGACATATGACTATTTCTCACGAGGTGTTTGTCATCGTCTGTGAAGGGTACCTTAATCGGTCTATGGGTAAACACTTCTCCAATCTGTAAAGGGTAAGTTGGTGTAAGATCTGGTCGAGACAAGGTTACAAATGGCTGTCATCGTAATGGCCTATAGACGATATCTTATGATGTATATATAGTATTCTCATACTATAATAATAATATATATATATATAAGTATTAGAAAGTATATAAGATAGGTTCTAATTTAGTTGTTCTGGAGTATAATAGAGTGATGGGGGGTGGATAATAGTAGACTATAAGACCTATATAACACGTGTCATCTTACTATCATATAGGCTAAGTTCATATATGTTATATATATCACACTGTATATATATATAGTATATTTATATATTTAGACTGCCAATTATATATATTATATATATATTATATATGATATACCTCACTTCACTATAGTAGACATTCTGTTTGATATATTTCAGTTATTATATATATATAATTGCAGTTTTCATAATGTTAGTTATTGATTACTTGTACATATGATACATGATGATACCTATTATCTCGTACTTTTGGCACTAGCACTTGGAAAACAAACTTTATAGCTGTGGACTTTAGTATTTTGTACTTGGAACAACTTCCTTAGAGTACCCTTCTTCGTTTTCCCTTCTTTGAGCTTGAGATGTATGAAGAAGTTCGATGCAAAAAAATAGACTTATTATAGTATGTAATACTTATTATGTAGTATTAGTAGTAGTAGATTTACTGTATTATACTATGGTAAGTATATATCTATATAATATATATATTCTTTATTACTATATATATATATATATACTATTATATAGATATATTGTGCAGAAAAAACGTTGTCCAAAGTTGGTCGGAATCGAAAAGGTTTAAGCGTAGTTGTTGGCATAAAATAGACGATCAAAAATAGGTAATTGCAAATTGTGCATCCTCTTTGTTACAAATTGTAAAGGTTTATAGTTAAGAGGAATGTTCAGTGGAAAGGTTTATCGACATGGATCTGATTCGGGAGAGGTAGTGAGAAAGGTTGAATGAATAAGATGAAGAAAAATCCCTAAAGAATACACCTTTTATACATATAATACAATTAGAATACGTGAGTAATACATATCGAAGAAGGCATGACATGTCCCGAAATGACCATCAGGCCTTTCCTGAATACAATCCATTTCGCCGCCCTCTGAAATTTAGCCTATGGAGTTTTGCGAAGCATTCTCCAATATTTGAGGATTTCAGGCCGCTAATTTCCATCACTTTCAACCATTGAATATTTTCTCTGTATTAATTCGTTTTCGTTTATATTACAACCTATCTGAGCATTCTAGTACAAGCTCTTTTCATGGTGTCCCCAAAGGTCAAGTGATTGTGGTGGCCAAGCATATTGGTTCCCGCTTTGGCAGATTCAGCGATGGATTATGTTCGAGTTCAAAATACATCATACAACATGATGTGTGCGAATTATGCAGGTGCCCTCCTATCCGTTCGTGATTCAGATACATCGCAGTTCAGATATCCTAAAGAACATCATCTCGAAAGAATTGGTTTGTACGCACACTTACTAGAAAATTTTCCGGTGCAACTCTTCCCCCGTAAGACACTCTATTAAACGTAAAATGTCGCGACAAATAAGATAATTATCTAAATGCTACTCACAATTGTTTACCACACATTCAAGAAAAATCTGTGTTGATTAATTGCTTCCACGCCCGTAAGTAGTTCCTATGAGGATTATTCTCGAGCCCTATAATCGTTGATTGATTCCCACTATTTTTAATACCTTCAATTGCAAAGGTAGATTCAAAGGTAAATATGATGCATCTCGGATGTTCGGGATCATCAGGAATCTCTCGGGAAAATTGTTTCCGTTGGCTGTAGTTGTTCTGTTGATGATGCCTTATTCTTTGTACATGAGAGTGATATAAACCGTCAGCATGCAATGTTATCCACACACTGGTGCAAAGGATTCAAAAGCGAGCAGAAATTCTGCTGGTACTAAGTGTCTGGGACTGCGCTGCACTGTCTGAAAAATATTATCTACGTGTTCTAGTGGAAAGGGCACCTTTTTGAATGCAGTTGAAATGATCTACTTTCTCGAAGTTGTCTGTGTGTATCGATTAATACCTGTCGATTTGATAGCGGATAGTGTTGTCGAAAACGTCGACGATATTTCAGCACGGAATTACAAAAACCCTAAATGTAATGTATATCTGCATATTTTACATTCGTAAACGTGAAAGTCATCTATAAACTAACCTCAATGTTCATCTACCGATGACAGTAACAACGACTAGCACTCTTTACCGACCGTATTCACAGTCTACTCTCTATACGTGTGTTCCTTCAAATGACAGTAACTACGACTAACACTGAGTAGCGATTGTTTTCAAGATCTACTTTATACAAATTTGTAACGAAGGTGCCCATTTTGCATACCTATTTGTGTTCGTCATTTTGCCATAACTCGCTAACCTTTCCGATTCCGACTTATGTTGATATAACTTTTTCTTTTCTTCAAAGGACTTGCGTAATAAAACCTTGAAGTTTGGAACATTCCCACCCGAACACACACACACACACACACACACACACACACACACACACACACACACATATATATATATATATTATATATATATATATGTTTTATATTTATATTATATATTATATATAATATATATATAAATAAATATCTATCTGTATTATATATATTTATATATATATATATATTAAAACACTTATATGGGGATCTTTGAGTACATGAGCTGTATTAGTCTCTTGGAATATTTGCATATTTTTCCTTTTCTTACATTCAAATGATTTCATTTAGTAATATAATTTGTGTCAAATCAGAACATTTTAATTATATATCAAAGCAATTCCGCTAAATTCGTTGTTGCCATTTGGGAGAATGCTCAATATATGATAGAATTATGAGATTTTTTTTTAAAGTTTTCCTTTCCAATATTTTTTTATCGCCACGCAACTTCAGTTCATATATAGAAATTTCCTATACACGACAGTTGCCAGATAGCATATATGTGGATAAATATTTTCAGCAAATTATAATGATAATGAAGTTCAGAGAGGGAGAGAGGAACTTCATTTAGCAGAATGATTCTAATTGGTTGAATTATTTACGGGCGACTCTACATTAATTATAATAAAATTTTCGTCAAATAAGCTTTCAAAATACAGTTGGCACATTTAATTATGGAAAATAATATCCAGACAATAAATTAATAGAACAATTATTTAGTTTGACTACTTTATAAAAAAAATTAACTAATAAATTATTGTAATGTTTAATTTGGTTCGCAATAAATTTGTACTAATATGAAGATGATAATTTTTGAAATGTGCTTTTCATATTGAATATTATTAATTTCTTTACATATAATATATATATATATATATATATATATATATATATATATAATATATATTAATGGGTTTATATATATATATTATATATATATATATATATTTTATAATTATATATTTATTTATTTATTTATTATTATTATTATTATTATTATTATTATTATTATTATTATTATTATTATTATTATTATTATTATTATTATTATTATTATTATTATTATTATTATTTTTATTTGGTTATAATTTTTACTAATATAAAATTATAATTGATTAATTAATTATTATTATTATTATTATTATTATTATTATTATTATTATTATTATTATTATTATTATTATTATTATTATTCATTATTATTATTATTATTATTATTATTATTATTATTATTATTATATTATTATTATTATTATTTTCATTAAAATTATTAATTATTTTTATTATTATAATTATTATTATTTTTTATTATTATTATTATTAATTATATTTTATCATTATTTTTTTATTATTTTTTTTAAAATTTTTATATATAATTTAATATTATATTATATTTTTAAATTATAAATATTATATTAATATTTTATATATTTCTTCAATTTTATATTTTATAATTTATTTTTTCAAATTTTTAATTTTTTTATTTTTTTTTTTTATTTTTTTTATTTTATATATGATATAATATATATATATATTATATATATTTAAGAATTTACATTATCTATTATTTATATTATATAATTATATATATATATATATTATATTTATATATATATATATATATATATATATATATGTCTATTATATATTATGTGGCTTTTTTACATATATATATATTAATATAAATATTATATATATATATATATATATAATATATATATATATAATATATATTATATATATATATATATAATGATATGTATATAGATATATAATTATATATATTAATATTATATATATATAATTTTTCTATTTTCATATTTCCATATTTCTTATATTTATTTTTTTTTATTTCTATTTTCAATTTATATTTTACAATTTTTATATTGTTATATTTTATATTTTTTATTATTTATTTTTTAATTTTAATTTTTAATTTTTTATTTTTTATTTTTTTTTTTTTATTTCTTATTTGTATTGTTTTTTTTTTTTTATTTTTTATCTTTATTATTTTTATTTTTATTTTTATTATTTTTTATTATTTCTATTTTTATTATTTTTATTGTTTTTACTATTTTTATTATCTTTAATATTTTTATTTTTATTTTTATTTTTCTTATTATTTTTATTTTTATTATTATTTTTATTTTAATTTTTCCTTTTAATTTTTTTTATTTTTATTTTTTTTAAATATTATTGCTTTTATTTTTATTATTTTTTATTTTTATTATTTTTATTTTTAGGTTTATTTTTATTATTTTTATTTTTTTTATTTTAATTATTTTGATTATTTTGAATATTTTTATTTATATTATTTTCATTATTTTTTATTATTTTTATTAAAATTATTAAAATTATTAATATTATTAATATCATCATCATTATTCTTATTCTTATTCTTATTCTTACTCTCATTACTTTAATTATTATTATTATTATTATTATTATTATTATTATTATTATTATTATTATTATTATTATTATTATTATTATTTGATAATGGTATCTTATTATTATTCTTAATATGGTAGTAATATTATTATTTATATTTTATTATTAATTATTATTTTTTATTATGTGTTATCAATAATATTATTTCCATTATTGTTATCCATTATAATTACAAATTCAGATAATGGTCTTTATTAATTATATTATATTATTATGAGTTATCAAACTGTGGTGTAAAACATTATTAAGGGTTCAAGACACCCAATTTTGTCCCTCTTTCAGCAACTTTCCAACACAATTATCTTTTAATAAGTTAGTGTGTAAACTCGATAAGTTTGGGAAATAATAAATAGAATAATATATAAATAGAATATATATATTCTATATAATTAAGCTCACTATTCTGAAAACAACATTTATTATTATTATTATTATTATTATATTATTATTATTATTATTATTTTATTATTATTATTATTATTATTATTATTTATTATTATTATTATTATTATTATTATTATTATTATTATTATTATTATTATTATTATTATTATTATTATTATTATTATTATTATTATTATTATTATTATTATTATTATTTATTATCATTTTATTATTATTATTATTATTATTATTATTTTATTATTTTTTATTAATTATTATTATATTATTATTTTATTATTTTCCTATATCATCAACCTCTCTTGTTCAAATTTGGTGAGCAACTCTTGTGTTCTTGCTGCCAATTCAGATATTAAATGTCAACTCTTTATTATATTCCTGAAACTATATATTCTCATATTATGATCAAACTGAAACTATATGTCTTCAAACAATGATCAATCTGAATTTTATAATCTTTACTCTCGTTTAATTATTAAAGTTGGGGGCTGATAACCTCCCTTAAGTTTTTGAACTAATATTTAAAACTTACATTTGGGAGTATTTTTTATAATGTCTTCTAAATAGCTCTGGTGATTCTCAGATTCGCATCTGGCAATATCAATGATTAAATGAATTATAGATATTCGAGAGAATTATCTATAATCGTTTCCTTTATTCAATAAATCAAATCAAAGACTTTATATGTAAATTATAACATTTAATAATTATTGTGGGACGTTCCCAGACTATCAAGCTGTAGCTCTTTAAATTTACTTCTTCAGTATTTGGTACTTTGTTTATTATCGAGCCGGACTATTTGCAAACTTGTTCATAATGGTTGATAACATAGAAAATTGTGACCCATTGACCGAGATTAGTTTGACCCAGTTAAATCCTGGTCTCAGCCTCGTCGCCTGTGTCGACCTTCTTCGACAGGGGTCGTGTCTGGGCCTCTGGTTTTTATAATCTCCTGCAATGAAATTTTAAAGGTCATATCACGATCTATTTTGTTTTTGTAATCTGATGATCTGTTTGTTTGTTCTACTGACTCTAACTTTAGAGTTGCCCTTAGCAATACAGAAGGTGACTTGAAATCTATTGAGACTTGGAGCAGTGCTAATAAATTTGTTATTAACCCAATAAAATCTAAATGACTGCTTGCTGCGTTCAGACCCTACCTACCTTTTGATCTTAAAATGATCGGTATAGCTACTGTATAAAAAGAGTTAGATATTTCAATTATCTTGGTTCAATATTGCAAGACAATTTGCGTTTTGACAGGTATATCTTCTTTTTTCTCTCTTTGACCGGAGCTACAGGAGTGAGTGTATAATTTACCCTTTATGTTGAGTTCTAATTTCAAAGACTCATAGGTTGCTGTATTTTTCCTTGCATATCCTCAAACTAATTTGCATATACTTGTTTAGGGGGGGAAGCCTTAAATACTAATTGTCTTTAAATGCTTCAAGTTGCATTTAATAATCTG
>JABUQX010063852.1:52500-80303 GCA_015478945.1 Trachelipus rathkii
TAAAATATTAGAAAAATTGATTGTGATTCATACCACTACTGCCTTGAAGCCGTAGAAACGGCAGAACACAATCTATGCAATTGCTTAGCTTTAAACTGGTAAAGATATTGGTGTTGACAGAAAGACAGACTGAGTCTTTACGACATCAAAACCTCATCTCCTGGAACACCCTGAAGTTCACTATGGAAACTCGGGTTGAACCAGGAATTTTAAAAGACAAGGGCATGTCACAAAAGATCCAGGCTGGTCGCAGTGACAAAGGGCAACAACAGAGACCACCAACCTAACCTAATCTAATCTGTGTGGCTAATCAAAGAAGCGATTACTTTATTATACCTGCTTCGTCAAAGGAAATGCAGCAAATATATAAATTATTTGTCAGAAAATGTATGACTGCGTTAAAACTAAAGTTTGAGAATTAAAAAGCTCTTTCACACAAATATTTAATCATTACAAACTCTAGGTCGTGGTAATAACTAGACTCACAATAGAAGCCCTCACAATTTAGTGACTTTGGTATATTTATAGACTTTTGATTGTGAGCATACACGCTTGAGACCAAGGAATACAAACCTCAAATATTTTTTTGTTGTGAACTGAACCACTCACTGAGAGTCAAAAGGGTGTGTATCTCAATAACGTTTAAAATGGGTTGCTGGCAAAATTTACCTCCAGATTATATTTACTTTGATATGAGGGATGCTGATACTAAATTAAAGAAAACTCTGTTTCTTTCTTGATTGAAGGAAGCAAACTGCGATAGTCGTCAACTGAACATTACTATTAAAATTGGCTTGATATCTCGAACATCACTCAGCGTAATCATCTCAAAATGTTGGTAAATTGCCGCACGCCTTAATCTTCTACAATGATTCAAGAAAAACTAAATATGATGTTAGATTGCTCCGGAATAGCACTTTGTGAATGATGATAAGGATGCAAGAACTTATGGAATCTCTCTGCTTGTACGGCCGACCTAGTGATAAAATAAATATCTTAACATCCCATGCCAATTAAATTCTAACCAGTATATCTCTGCATCTCTATCCTATGAGGACATCATCAAGATAATCAGCAAAGTCTCCTTATCAATAGGGGACGCCATTTTTCTCTTAACCACTCTGATTAAAGAGTGTTATCCCCAGGCAATAACAGTCAAGAAATAAATATGATGAGAAAGCCCATATTAAGAGATGATAACAATGGTCCAGTTTCAGAGAGAGCAATGACATGTATTCTATAGATACGTTTTTATACCTTAGATTCAAAATGTTTTTACTTCTTAGTGACTCACGGAGAGGAGTAAAGTCAGTGTCAGCCAAAAATTTAAAGAAATTCAAAAATACGTTTGAAATAGTTCAAGATAAACGAAAAACAACACATGTTAATTCAAAATCATCACAAACACTATTGTCATCGATGTCCTGAATGCAATTCTTCACTCAAACAGTGATGATGTAGCTGATCAGCTGTTTAAGAAGGTATCAAAATTCTTTGATCAACAGTCAAACAGAAAAGAATTTCCACTTATGAAGTTCCTCTTGTATAGTAGAGGATAAATGCGATGTATCCTGATCTTTCACAATTTCCTTACCTTGCTTGTCTGTCATCAAATGTTGCAACTAATTATATATATATATATATATATATATATATATATATATATATATATATATATATATATTTATATATATATAAATATATACTATATTTATATATATAATATACTATATTATTATACTATATCTTACACACACGATAGACTAGATATACTTACATATATATACATAAAGCATACAATAAATATATATATATAATGTATAGTATATATATATGTGTATATATAATCTATAAATTATATATTACGTCTATATATATATAATACCAAGCATATAAATGTACTCTATATTTATATATACTATATATATATATATATATATAGATATATAATTATATATATGATTAATATATATATTCCTATAATTAACCATGTCTAATATTTATATATATATATACAATATATATTATATATATATATATATATATATATATATATATATATATATATAGTATATATATATATATATATATTATATGCGTGTGTGTGTTTGTGCCTATATTTGTTCTAGTAACATGTCAAATGTTCGATTTGTTTATATTGTCCATTCAGTTGCAAACGAGTGTGCTTACATTTTATGATCATTTGAACGTTCATATGCAAGAATTTAATACGTACATTATGGAAGTTATATAAAATGTTTATAACAATTGAAACAACCATAATCGCTTTGAACAAATCGCTTTATATTATTTGGAGTTTGTTATTGTATTTATTTATTTATTTATTTATTTATTTATTTATTTTTTCTTGTTTTTCTTGATTTTTATTTTTAATTTATTATTTTTTTAAAATTATTTAGAGAACGTATATTTTAGTTGTGTATAATTATTATTAAAGAATTTACCTCTATATCTCAGTATTCTTCGACGATTAATGATGGTAAACGTAATAGAAATTTATCATTAGCCTCATTACCTTGTCAGACTAAAGTATTAACATCTTTTCACTAATGCTAGAAGTTTTAGGATCATGTCGTTTATTCGCCTCCACATCCATATACATATCGATTGCATGGATTCGAACACATTTCATAAAAGTGAAATAAAAATGTGTAGAATCCGAAATTTAAACTATGGTAATAAAACAGCTTCACACCTTTGAAAATATTAGAAAAAAGGGCTAATGTGG
This sequence comes from Trachelipus rathkii, assembly GCA_015478945.1. Lineage (NCBI taxonomy): Eukaryota > Metazoa > Arthropoda > Malacostraca > Isopoda > Trachelipodidae > Trachelipus > Trachelipus rathkii. Next base: position 55,250 of record JABUQX010063852.1, read on the forward strand.
GTTAATCTGCTTCCAATAAAATAATCTCAAATCAATTTTTTTTTCATAACTTACGTTTTCGAACAAATCCAAAATCAAGAAAGCGCAAGTGGCAGAAGCATGTTTTTTTTTTTTTTTTTTTTTTTTTTTTTTTTTTTTTTTTTTTTTTTTTTAAACAATGCAAAGTAAAGTAAATTACAAATATAAAAATAAAGATTAAAGTATTGAACATATGTCACACAACGGAAGTTAAGGTAATGAACTAATTATTTTGAGAAATTTTATTTTGTACTCTTTTATTTGTAAAATAAAACTGAAAAAAAGAAGAATTAATATTAATTTGTAGGCAACGGTTTTGCTGGGCACGCGGCAGCCCGCGCGGCTCGTTGCAACTGCATCTCACGCATCATTTATCCCCACTCTATGGTATTGGTTAAATAAAAAAGAGAAAAAATTGTACATGGCGTCTACATTCATATTTACAAACTTAGGTACATAATAATTAATACCATTCTATGGTATTTGTTAATTAGAAAAAAAGTGTACATGGCGCCTATATTCATAATTACACACTTTAGGTACATAAATCAAATTTAAACTACAAATGAATGTCGCAATTTTTGTTATAGCCTTAGGTGTGAAGCCACCACCCCCCCACCCCACCCCCCCCAAAAAAAAGAATTTTACTTTTACTTTTTTTCATTAACATTTTTTAAATTTAATTACAGTTTTTAATATTGACTCTTAGAAAATGTGTTCGGATCCATGAAATCGATATGTATATGGGTGTGGAGGCAGATAACAGACTTGAAATCTATGTAAATTAATCGTAACCGAAACATAACCTTACTTAACGTCTATCATAACCTCACTTAGCGTAAACAAACTATATTATTTAATTTATTTCACTTTGCATTGCTTAAAAAAATGACGCATCTGGCACTATGCACGCTGTTGTACATTTGTTCGATAACGTAGGTTTTTAAAAAAAAATTGACTAAAGCTTAACTGGAAGCCGATATCCGACATGAAACAAATTTTAAATAGGTTTTAAGAGAAAATTATTCAAGCTTGACTGAGAGCTTATTTCTTGTCGCTTACAACAAGCCTTCAGTTTGGAAAAAACTATTTTTTTATAATATAATACTAAAATTAGTGAAAATTTTAATCTAATTATACGAAAAAGTGAAAACTACAGCAAGTTTTCAAGCCTTTCTTTAAGTATTCTAGTTCTACGGAAGAGTCAGCGGGACATCCGTTATTCATTCGTTTAATCATTTTCTGCCTATTTTTATTTACAAGCCTTCACCAGAGTTATTTAGGAAGAAAACACCAGATAGCTCTTCAAAAGATGGACTTACCAACATCTATGGCTTACACTCTAACTCTATACTTTAGTATGATATATATATATATATATATATATATATATTAGTATAATATGATATATATATATATTATATTATATATAATATATATATATATATAATATAATATATATATATATATATATATATATTATATATAATATATATTATATATATATACTTATATAACAGGTTGCGCTCAGCGATATCGATTAACAGCTGTGTATCGCGTGAAGTATTGCGTATGTGACCAAAATTTTCGAATAAAACCTGTCTTTTTAAGTAGTTCTACGAGGTGGGACAGTTACAGTTTATTTTTGCGAATGCGCAGTAGTCCAAAATGCGGGGAACTATGTGTTTTTTGAATGAAGGTTAATTTTTTAGTTCAGATTTGCAAATGTATGCTATGAAATTAATACTTACATACTTAACACACTTTTCCTACTGTTGTAGTACCGTACCCGCTATCATGGTGAAAATTTGAATCTTTAATGGTATACATGACAGACATAGGTAAAAGAAACACAGGTTAGCAAGAGAGTTTATGATTACCAGGTTATGAGTCAGAAGGTATGTCGCAGGCCATCAACGTCTGCGGACGTCTATTAAAGATGCTGCTCAAAGTGCCAACCACCTGCAAAGATACATGCGCTTGCCTCTTCAACTCCAATATCCTGTCGTTGTCATACCGATGGATATCGGCCGTAATTCCCGACATGCGTTTGCCGAATAACGATGCTTCTAGATCGTTTCCACCGATTGGTTGCCAGGCGCTAGTGTAGCTGCATAAACCAACAGATTGTTACGGGCAACCCCACAGGTAATAGTCGAGAGGGGTCATGTTGGGTGAGCTGGCTCAGCTGGGTGGCCACGGCACAGGTCCATATCTCCATATCCATACCCTGGAGACACACAGTTGAGGTAGGTCGTCACACCCCTTGCACTTTGTGCAGGACACCCAACTAGTTGAATGCACATGTTGCGCAGTGATTATTGAAGTGGCACATCTTGCCCAGAGTAATCCTGGGAGGTTATATCGCAAGAAATGGAGAAAACGTTCACTTGTGAGGTGCTCATATTGTAAAAATAAAGCCCAATAAGTTGACTATGAAGGTTGACTATGACTATGACTATTTTTGTGGTTGACACTGAAAGTGATATGGGGATTTTTATCCGCCCAGTGCCACCAATTCCAACGGTTTATCATTCTATTTGAGGTAAAGAAAGCCTCATCTGTCCATAGGATTTTCTGAAGGAGATGTCACATCCTATCAAGAAGAGTTTCGCATACGAAGATTCGGGACGCTAATCTCTCTCAGCGTCCTCCAGACGCAATCCGTGCAAAATGTGCGCCCTGTATTGGGTCATGTTATACGTCATACGAATTCTACTTACAGTCTCTTTAGAAATTCCAAGGACCTTGCTAGCCTGCCGTAACGATGAACAGGGATTTTCATGGGGGTATAAGAGAACCTCTAACTCCACGCCAAATAAACGCACACGATTCTGTATCAGGACTTGCCATGGTGGTTATGCAACAGATCCTGTAACGGCAAATCGTCTGTAGATCCTATAAATTGTTATGTGCGATGGGTGACGGCGATCAGGATAGCGTTGCTCATAGAGATTTGCGGCTACCCGTGAATTCCATTCATTTGCAATGTACAATTCGACCATGGCTCATTTTTCGTCGTCTGAGGCATGTCGTTCACTATACCAACGTCACAGTTTCTATGTGTTTCACGATTTGTTTCTAAACACTAAAAATTTTCATCAACGTAATGTTCGAAAGGTTACTTGGTTTGTAAGCTCCTTCATTACCATGCGGTATGTGCGTTAATATAAGTATGTATATCGTTTACACCAGTAGCGATTCAATGTTTTAAACGTGGATGGCGTGTAAGGTATGCACTGTAGGTAAAAGTGTCTTCAGTAATTAATGTATAATTTCGTAAGTACATTTCAAATCTGGAATGGAAAATATACCCTTCCATTCAAAATACACATAGTTCCGCACATTTTCAATACTGCGCATGCGCAAAAATGAACTGTAACCGTCCTATCTCGTACACTTACTTAAAAGACATAGGTTTTATTTCGAGAATTTTGTCACATACGCAATACTTCACGCGATACACAGCTGTTACGTATTTGCTGAGATACCCTATATTAAATATATATACTATATATATATATATAATATATATATATATAATATATAATATATATATATAATAATATATACTATATATATATAATATATATATATATATTATATATTATATACATATATATATATAATATATGATATATATATATATAATATATATATATATATACTATATATATATATATTATATATATATACTATATACATATATATAATTTATATATATATATATATAATATTTTTATAAAATATATATATATATATATATATATATATATATATATATATATATATATATATATATATTAATTATATATATAATATATATATATACTGGTATATATATACGGTAATATATATATATTATATATATATTATATATATATATATATATATATATTATAATTATATATATATATATATATATATATATATATATATATATATATTATATATATATATATATATATATATTATATAATTATATATAATATATAAATATATATATTAGTATATATATATATATATAATATATATATATATATATATATATATATATATATATATATATATATATATAATTTATATATCATGATCATCATCATGATCATCATCATGATCATCATCATGATCATGATCATCATCAATATCATCATCATAATCTATCTCCTTTTCCAAGATTAGGGGTGAAGTGTCCAACATATACCGAAAAGAGATAAGTAGTGAAAAAACATGGCTAAGTCGAAAAGAAAGTTGCTTTTATCGTTTCCTCCATACCCTTAGCTGAGATGTCGTAGCAGTCAGAAAAAAATCCACCCTAGGGATTCATGAAACTGTGACGGACTCTCATTTTGATATGTCGTCAATGAAGGGTTCCATTCCTTAAACGAGGAGGCTCACAATCATGCCCCCCTCCACTCACAAAACCTACATGACCAAACTATCTCAATGTATTTTCATTTATTCTCTCATTTACTCCTTTCTTCACATCACCCAACTCGCAAATGCGTTCTTTTCTCATTTTATCAATTCTTCTCACACCTAACACGTCACTAAGATTGCCAATCTGAACACATTATACTTTAGATCGCTACCTCTTATTCCAGACCATAGTTTTATTAATGTATATCAACACAGATAACAGCATACCCTCATGTAAGACCCTAGCACACTCAAGACTAAGTCCCTCTACATCCACCAAGGAATTAATTGCTCCAGCCACCTCCTACCATTCACAACTTTCCAACTATGCTCTGCATCATTCATTCTCTTTTCATCCAACATATATCCTGAATATTTAAACTCAGACACTTGTTCCAGCTGCTCACCATCTAACATAACTTTACACCGAGGATTGTTCTCACTCAAAATCATAACCTTACTCTTATATGTGTTTACTTTCAAACCCCTCCTTTACCCACCCATCCAAATCTCTAAACAAATCTTCTCAAACTCTTTTCAGATTCGCCACACGAAACCAAATCATCCGTATATGATAGGTAGGGCACCCTCCACTCTCTTCCATTATCCATCATTCTAACACCATCTCCTGCCACTACCACCTTTAATTCTTTCATAACCCCATCAGTATACAAATTGAATAACCAAGAAGACATAGCACATCCCTTCCTCACTCCTCTATTATAATTAAACCAATCATTTTCAACTCCATTTACTCATACACACGCTTCACTATCGTCATACATACTTTTTATTACATTCAGGAGCCTACAACCAACACCATATATCACTAACTTCAGCTAAAGAGCTTTCTTATTAATACTATCATACGCCTGTTGCAAATCAATAAAACCTAAATACAAATTATTCTTCTCTCTCATTTTCTCAATCATTTGTTTCGATGTAAAGATTTGATTCGCACATCCTCTGCCACTTCTAAACGTATCTTGTTTTTTTTGTTCTTCACCAATCAGTCTCTCAGTCACTCGACGCACTCTTTCGACCAAATTACTAGCATATATCTTCCCTACAACACTTAATAAACTAATTCCCATGTAATTCCTACAGTTAACCCTTATCCCCCTTACCCTTATATAAGGGTACTATTACTGCTCTCCTCCAGTCCCTCGGAACTACACCCTTCATAAACGCTTTGTTGCAAAACTTCCAAATGCACTCAATCACCATCTCGCCTCCGTTCTTGATTTTTTCCCCAGTAATTTCATCAATACTTTCAGATTTACCATTTTTCAATTTTCTCACCCTACCCATTACCTCCTCCTACTAATGACCTCGTTTCCGGAATACCTATTCCTTCTTCCACCATTAAACCCACACACATGCACTATAACCTCTTCATTACTGCCAATTTTAAGCAAATTTTCCAAGTGTTCCCTCCACACTCCTCTCACATCCATTTCATCAGTTACGCAAGCACTACCCCTATTCATTATTCTAAGCAGATTTCCCTTATTCTCATTCGTAACTTTGCGCGCTTCCTTCCAAAGGAGCTTCCTATTTCCTTGTTAGTCACCATTCATCTTCCTTCAAAACTGCTCATTTATCTCTTTTTCCTCCTACGTATGCTTGTTTTAATATTCCTTATTTCTTCCATATATAATTCCAAACATCTTTTCTTTGAAACCTCATCATTGGCTTTTAGTACATTCATCCACGCTTCTCTTTTACTTTTAACTGCTTGCATTACCTCTTCATTCCAACCACTCACTGTTAACATTCTTACTTTCTACTTTAGAACATCCACATATTTCTTTTGCAGTACTAACAACTTGCTTCCTTCATTTGCTTTCAGATTTCTTCAGTTTCAGCTTGTTCACATTCAACTGATTTATTTGCAAGCGCTCTTCAATGCCTATCCTTATTACCTTGTTCACTTAACTTTTCAGTCTTAATTCTAAGAACTTCCTTCCTTATCACCTTCCTCGCCATCCAAGCCCCACTAACTTAATTTTACACAGAACAACATAATGATCCGATAATCCCAGTCCTAGCCCCCTCATTTAACATCCAACACATACTTCAACATCTACTTTTTCATCGATACAAAATCGATCATAGTTTTCATTTTGATATCAGCCCTACCTACACCAACTCTAGTATACTCACGAATACTCTTGTGTTTAAAAAGGTATTACTTACACACATATCTCTCTCCTCGCAGAAATTAATTGCCTTCCTACTATTCTCATTTTCTCCCGACACCTTAAAGCCACCTGTTATATCATCCCTTTTTGATCGCTTTTCCAACCATTTAAGTTACCCAACACAATCAATCTGAAGCTCCTACTTACCCCATCCAAAACATCATTTAGATTATCCCAGAGGATCGCACTCTCATCAACATTACCCTCAGATGGACCATATGTAGTAACAACCACACATACCTTGACCTTCTCAAGCTTAAATTTAACCATTAGAATTCTAGTACTCACACAAACAAAATCTACCATAGCTCTGTACCACACTTCACTCATCAGAATGGCAACTCCTTCTCTCCCCTCTCATTCCTTTCCACACCAGCACATACACATTTCACACCACACCACTCATTTTCACCTTTTCCTTTCATCTTTGTTTCAGTCACAGCGAGCAAATCAAATTTGCTCTTTCTAAATACATCCATCATCAATCTCTCCTCTTCTCCTCATTATTTATTCCATGTACCCATACGATTCATACATTTTTGCTTAAAAAAGGAAAGGTTTGCATATATATATATATATATATATATATATATATATATATATATATATATATATATATATATAGATATATATATATATATATATATATATATATATATATATATATATATATATATTCCAGAGATGGACCGAATATCTAATTTCCAATATACGCAAATGCAAATGTGAATGAGAATTTTTTCTCAATATTCGCAAATTCGAATACGAATATTAGGCTACGTATTGTTATTAACGTGTCACTGGATTATTTGCTCCTGTTTAAATATTTAGCCTTAAAAATTGAATGAATAAAACACATTTAATTTCCTACATATAAGAAAAATTTAGGTCAAGTTAGCATAAAATTTTTTCTATCAATCCCGGTTCCTCGCAGGAGCGAAAATTTTACGTTATTATGATAAAAATGTCAATCAAATCCTGTGAAATAATCAAATGATATAATTTTTTATATCATGATATAACATTTTGTATATTTTGTCAGTATCATTAACTTAAAAATTTCCAAATTTTTAGGATCACTAAATACAATAGTTATTTTAAGAATTTTAATTTTTTTAAGTTAATAATCCTGTCAAAGATATTAAATATTATATTCTGATAATGCTTATTTATAAAATATTATGTTACATGTGCACTTAACAAAAATCACATATCGAATATTACCTACCGTATTTAAATTTATAAAAAACACTAAATATTTTTGTTAATAATAGCAAAATAATTGACTATGTTTCACATTTTAAAATGGTATAGGCCAATATTTTTAAACCCCCGTTATTTATTTTTTTTAAAATCTTACACCCATTGCTCTAGTAATAGAGCCAATATAAAATGAAATATATAACAAAAGACATTAGTGCCAAAGACATTAGTGCCAAAGACATTAGTGCCAAAGACATTAGTGCCATATTTAATTCCCAATCATTTAAATAGAGTAAATTTCAGAAACAAGTTTTAAAAGTTGAAAGTGAACTACTAGCGATCACATCTTGAAGTAAAAAGTAGATAAATTTTATAATTTGTTGCTGAAGAACAATTTTCTTAAATCCTGTATAAAATGTTTTTATCAGTACAAATAATTTTAATTATTTGCTTAAAAATTGTTGAAAAAAATATATTTCGACAAACAGTAACAGATAAATGAAAAATGACAAAGAAATAACACGATATTAATCTAATTTAGTATTTATAAAAGAATGACAACGTTACAATGAAAAATTATAAGGGAATAAATATCGCATAAAAGCCGGATTTCCCTAATATTAAATTACAATTTTTTTAAGACTTATCTTGATAGACTACAAAAAAAATCAAATAAAAACAATGCAATATTTCTTATTGCAATGTGAGGATATTGAATAATGATATGAAGAAATCAATAAATAGATATATCCTTAAATAAGCAGTAAAAACTCTTTACTTAAGAAATAATCTTTTAAATCTTTACAAAATATAATGAAAATATGGTTAAAAAAAATTCCTGCCATTTTGTATTAACTTTAAGAAAAATATAGAAACATATAAAATGTATGATGCAAAAAGCTTTCAGCTCTCATATAACTGAAAAAACTGTCCTTGAATTTACACTCTATCTAATATATAATTTTATACTAAATATAACTTAATATTTTAATTTAATGAAAAATATAGAAGAGGATAAGAAATATATGAAACGGAAGAACAATAAATAGATGGACTTTGTAATGAATAAAAATTTAAATTTATAAATTTGAAAGGATAACTACGAAACAAAATTTTCAAACTTTAAATTTGTATATTAAAACAAAGCAATCAAAAATAGAGATACCAAAATTTTTTTGGGAAGGATACGGTGTATCTAACACTCCCTAATTGGGGATATAACCGTTGCTAGGGACTCATCGCCTCGAGCTACCGTGGCTATGAGTTGGCAAACTTGTTCCCATACTACTTGTTAAAATCAATTCCAATTAAAAGATAATAATTAAAAAGCATTCTCAACATTTAATCTGCTTCGTTTTTCATCATATATTAGAAAGTTACCACTAATGAGACAAGTGTCTCATTAGAAATTATTTCCTTTACCATTTCAGGAGGCCATAAATAAGAAACCAAGCGTGATATGAAATATTTATTTATACTCACTAATTCTACGATTCAAAAGGTTTTACATTAAGTTGTTTTAAACAAAACATCAGTAAGATGACGACCCCCCAGACGTCGATCCGAATGAGCTAGATTTCCTGGCGAATGGCCATCTTCAAAACGGTCAAGTCTCGCTGTCTGTGTTTGTATAATTCAGCCTTTAGGTAACCCAGAGAAAATCATCACATGGGGTTAGGTCCGGAGATCGCGCAGGCCATTGAACATCACCCCCCTTTGAAATTACCTTCACTGGGAAAATCTGCCGTACAACTTCCATCGATCTCCGGGCAGTGTGCGCTATCGCTCCATCTTGCTGAAACCACACATGGTCAAGGCTAAGGTCATTAACGCTCGATCGCAAGAAGTTCTACAGCATGTCAATGTACCGATCAGATGTGACGGTGACCGTCAATTCCCCCTCTTCAAAAAAATATGGTCCAATGATTCCATGACAATTTATGGCACACCAGGTCGTTACCTGAGGGCTGTGTAGTGGCGTTTGATGCAACTCCCTCGGGTTTGTTCACTCTGATATCGAAAGTTTTGCCGATTAACTGAGCCTGAGAGGTGGAAATGAGGCTCATCGCTGAACATGACGATGTTATTAGCTGGAATGTCGTTCAAAAGCTGTCTACAAATGTTGACACGGTTTTCGAGGTCCTTCGGTAACAGTTCCTGGACTATCACCATTTTTTATTGATGAAAACGAAGATTTTCGTGCAAAATACGGCGTACTGGGCGACATGACATGTTCAGTGCAGTAGCATGTTTCCGGGCCGACCTCCGTGGTGATTGGATGACAGAACGTCTCACTCGCGCAACATTTTGTTAAGACGCTAGAATTAAATATGAGTCGGACCTTCATTTCTATAGAAAAGTTGAACGATTTCCAAAAGCGAGTAAAGTAATTGAAGAGGAAAATGGACTCGTCCAAACTCTTGCTTATCAATGACAAATCATTGCAAGAAGGATATAAAGAAACAATAAATCAAAGTTCTCTCCTTCAATGCATAATAGATAATGCTTATGACTAACACAAAAGAAAAACGAAAATTTTTCTATATCAACGCGCGTGTTCACCAGGAAATTTTCCAATGTTTGAAAATTGACTGATGTGGTTTACAAAACTTCCTGCGTAACTTTCGATATAAGAATTATGTTCTCATTCCCCATTCTCTAAGGACCCCGAGCCGCCTCGTGAACGCTCTTCAAACCTCCACCGACAATGGTCGACAGACGAAGTAATCCTCAGTAAAGAGAACAAAACAAAAATAAAAATATATAAAAATAACAACAAGAAAAAACCACACCATTTATATACATCAATAGTTTTATAAAATAGAATATAAATTATATAAAGTATATCAAAGTGTTATATACTTAAAATATATATATAATACTATATATATACTAGTAGCTAAATATTCACAAGTTTGTAGCGTACATCAAAAGCAAAAATATGACAACAAAAAAACAAATATGAAGAAATAAACTATTTGCAGAATATTATTAGTATAAATAAATAAATATACTTAAACAAATTATAATAACATATATTAATATTATACAATAGCCAATAATATACCTCTATGATAATCAACCATAAAAGACCAAAAATAACTACAAAATAATAATAGCTAAATATACTACACAAAACTATTACAGAGCAATAATACTAATGCTATTCTATTAGTTAGCCAAAATAATATATTAATTATAATAAAGATAAATATAATATATGAATAAAATAAAAAAAAAATAGATAAATAATATATATATAAAATAATATAAAGAGATATAATAATATTAAGATATTATAAAAAAATATTATATTATATATAAATAATTAATATAGGAATAGAAACGTAATAACAGTATACTTTATATCTAATTATAGTTGTTTTATTAGCCCACTTAAAATAATATTAAGAGATATAAAATATGAAAAATAACTATATATATATATATGATAATATAGATAGTTAAATATAGTAAACATATATAACATATAAACCTATATATAACACACTCAATATAATGAACACAGTCAATAACTCACAACACACACAACATAAAACATACACACTACAATTAGACACAAACACAAAAACAGACTCTATCAGTACCTACACTCATAAATATATTATATAATGATATAATTATACCAATACCAGTACTAATACTAATACTAATATGAATATTCTACTATATACTATAATACTATAGTATACTATACTATAGTAAGTAAGTAAGTAATATTACTAACTAGTAAATAAACAATAATATATAATAATTAACATATACAAAGTTTTAGTGTCTATATATATGGACTTATTATATAATAGATAAATAATAATGATAATAAATATGATAACAATAGGTAACTAGCGCAAAAATATACTATACCCACCTTAATATACCGAGAAAAAAACCAGAGCATATACATGAATTATTAATATATATAATAATAATAAATATATATAACGATAAAAAGATAGATAATAAACTAAATATCCGTTAAATATACCAAACACAGAAAACCAAACATGCAAACCCCTACATAAGTTATAAACTAAACATACTCAATAATATGGCACTGTACTATAACGTTATATATATATATATATATACAATAACTAATAAATACAAAATAATAAATAAAATATATACAATAAATAATTATATACTCCCACAACTAATATAGTATAGCTAGACCAAAATAATATCAGTAAATATACACACTACTTAGTATATATCAGTACAGTATAACAGAAATTATGTTTACTGCAAAAAAAGTTTATTAAGATCGCACAAGCCCTGTCTTCGTAACAAAAAAGTAATATCTTTACACTTATTATTAAAGAAAATGATTTCATTCCTTTTTTTATGTTATTGTTTCTTGTTATTTTTATTGACTTTATTATATAATTATTTGCCTCTAATGAGCCATTGTATCTAACCCACCCATATAATATTTCTCAAAATGGTAATATAATTTAAGTAGCCAAGTTCTTTACTTATATTGCAATCCGAAATCCAGTCATAAATTGTATCATACCTATACATAACATGTAACTGCGATAATAAAATCTCCGCTCGCACAGCTGACTACTTAGTTGATTAGATATCAACTCTTTTGAAAAGACGCACCTTCTAATTCAAAGTACAACCGCACCTATTAAGACATAGACCTATAGCACTACCTCCCTAAAGTGACCTCGCAAACATCTTAACCGTAAGTGAAGAAATTAAGTAATATAACAAATAATACAAACAATACAAAAAAATAAAAATAATCAAGATAAAATCGGGATTTTAATATAAACAGAATATTTAAAACCGAATCTGTACTATAACATTGAAATAAATAAAAAAGGATATACCTCAAAGAACAAAATATCAGTATATAAAAATATAGCTCAGAAAAATATTAAAAAAAAAACCACAAAAAATAATAAATAATAACATATAAATAATAACTATAAGAAAAAAAAAACAGAAAACAAAACACAGACTGAAATAAAGTACAAAAAGTTGGTTTTAATTCTAATAAAAAAAAAGAACACATAGTGATTGTAATCTTCTCTAATTTTTTAACTCCTATCTAAACTCATCTCGTCTCACGGCTCCCTCAACTAACAGAAGCTAAAATATGCAGCTCTCACCTCACCTATATATCATATATATATATATATATAATTATATATATATATATATATATATATATATAATATATAAACAACCCCAAGACCAAAAAACACTGAGCTCCGGCACCCAAAAGAAATTTCGACTCCTATAATGACTCCACACAAAAAATAATGAATACTTCACAAAAGTAAAGTAGAAAAAAGAGTAACACAGCTTAATACATAATATAATATTACTATAGTGTCCCTCCCAGGAAAAGCAAACACTGCAAAAAAACCATATAAACACACCACCAAAAAACGCTATAACGACATATACAAAGGTAAAAGAACCTAACATAACAATTCTAATAATTAAGATCAGCGAGATAACAATTTTATCCTGAAATTAAAAAAAAAAAATAACACTTTGAAAATTTAAATTGTTAAAACCAATGTTGGAAAAATTCATAGATCACATGAATAATTTTCGAGCAAAGAACGCAAGGAAGCTCTCCTGACGTCACGACAGGGCACACGTCAAAGATGCCCAAAATTGTCTTTTTATTTTAATTTATACCATAAAGGTGATCCCAAGGTTAACCACCACAAAGACTCCGGACCAGAAGTCCTGGATATCTCAGACAAAAAGCTACGGGGGACGAACGGCCGGGAGGACTTATCGATACCCCCTTGTCCCTCCGTCAGCAATACGAACCCCTAAAAAAGGAAATGAAAAGAAAAATTAAGATTTCCAGAACATAATAAAAAAAAACAAAGTATTTGAGATGTGTCACTTTTCGTACTACTGCATAAATGGAAGGTTGATGCAAGCGGGACGCTGCCATGGAGCCCTGGAAGTATCCCAAATATGCACATACTCTCTCAACGCAAATATATCTCAATCCACAAAACAATCTATGCTAGTCGACCTAAAAAACTCTACTCTTTTTCAGAGTCGTTTCATCGATCGAAAATTCGCTAAAATGCATGAATACGATCAAAAAAATGTTAACCTTATCTCCTCCCTGAAACTGATAGCTAGTGTCAAATATTCATTTATAGACTTCTACAATGCATGAATGCTATAATCCAACAGGAGATTGGCCAATAAGGGTATACCCATGAATATTAAGTATCTCAATATGACTATATAAGTAGCTAAAATAGTATATATAAGTAATATAGATATATAAACTTCTTTAGAATCACGATGTAGTATACTATATATATTATAAAACACACTCCCCTCATTAATAAATATCACTAAGAACCTCTGGGACATGAATACTACTCACCCCAAAAAAGCAGGTATACACTAGATAGTGATCATAGTATAATACATATAATGAATAAAGTAACCGTACATAGCATAACAAGCCAGTATAGATACCAATCTAAAATATAATAAGCTCACCTAAAAAAAAAGCTTGAGAAGTGTTCTTTCTTTAAAATATAAACAGACGTGTCAGTCGATATAAAGTATTATCATATAACTATAAATAAACTGACCTACTCCAGTCCTCCTATTCGAATCTATAGGCCCCACCTATATATCACCGATCCAAAACCTAACCTAACTCAAGTCAAAACAGAAAATAAACCTCGTAGTGAGATAACAAGCCACCACTCGATCTTCACCAAAACCAACCGTATACTCAACCTACCTAGTATTATGATCAGTACCGTTCAGTGATAAATAAACTCCAAACATACAACGAAAAACTCTCATACAGTTACGTAAACGCACTAGTAGGTACAAAACAGACAAATAATATAACAGATAAACTATAGATAAGTAAAACTATATCCAACCAATAAGTAGTAGTATAAGTATATAAGTAGTACTATTGACACACACATGTATTGAAACTAGTCCGCTCTCAATATAGTGGCATGTACTGTGGTAATAAATCTCACCATGTGCAAAATACGATAAAATGTTAGTTGAACGTATTAGGCACGCTAATACTGGATTACATATAATAGACTCTCCAAAAAGCAGCACAATGTACAATAGCTACATTGAAGAAAGCACAAAGACAGTAAACGCAATCACCTCCACTTGTGAACACACAAGACGATCCGCGATCAATACTACAGCAACACAACGTCTAATCGAACTATATCAACTGAAAGACGTGAACAGACACCATGCATATAATCTTATAAGACAAGAGACCCCGAGAAAGAAGGAACTATCACTTGAACCTCATCCTAGTGCAATAAATTTGAAAATGTAATAAAAAACTTATAATAAAAAAACTAATAATAAATAAAATATATAATATAATAAAATACATATATATAAAACTATATAAACCTAAATAAATAAATTAATAAAATAAATAACTACTTAATTTTGTATTTGCTACATACCAATGCATATAATACTTACAAAATAAATAAAAATGGTATAATAAAATAAAAATAATAATATAAATATATAAAAATAATAAATATAAATAATAAATATATATAAATAAAATATAAAATAATAATAAAAAATAAATAAAATAAATAAAATATAAATATAAATAGTAAATAATATTAGTAAAAACCCGCTTACCCCGCCCATCTAAAAATAAAAAAAATAAAAAAATAATACATAATTAAAATATATAATAATAAAAATAAAAAAATAATATAAAAATATATAATAGATATATAAATAGGATATTTAGGTCTCAAGACAAATATACATGAAAAACGAAACAGTTTTAAGGTGAAGGGAAATTCTAACAGAACGAATAGTAAGGATAATATAGGGCAATCGCAAACCCACTGAAAGTGAAGGAAAATATAACTTTCATCAACCGCGACCACTGGAAAACTCATTACCCTATAACGGACATAAGATATGCAAGATCCTCACTTCACATTACATATCAGCAAAAAACCAAGAAAAAATAAATTTATTAATTACACCGGCAAACGGGCATTTGTTAGCCGGAATGCGTGACGGATAATGCTCCGCACGCTAAACCCAATAAAAAATAGTACTGGCCATCGCAACGCACAATGGGTAGCGTAAGGAAACATGTATCTCACCTACTATGAGCTATTCCTTAATAAAAAACAAAAAAGAACAATGTAGCTGTACCGCCGTGATCAGTAACAGATCACCTCAAACAATATAACCCTTATACATATGGGAATATCGCATTCCAAAATATTTAACAAACTTGCCAATGACGGAATACAACTGTCGAAGCCTCTAGGCCCTCGGCATTTTACATGAAGCCTGGGGTGTGAAGCTCAAACAAATAATACTTAATATAGCAAATCTCTTCTCAATTTTTGAATATACTAATTAATAATTATAAGACGCAACCATTCCACCACAATATCTAAAAAGCAAAGGTATATAGCTCTTTTTTATTCTCCAATCAATTCCACCTGTATTTTCCTCTACACTCTCGGAAAAATCACCTCGACACAGAACCTCTAAATCTTGTTCGTCAGAAAATTTATGCAAATAGATCACAGACAGCTACCTAATCATGGTCGCTAGAGATAAGCGCCTGTGCTAAACAAGAAAAGTAAATAGTATACCCAAATCATATATGACTACAGTCCTATCAACTATACTGTACAATCAAAGTAACGTACAATGCGTATGAATAAATTATATATTTATCAAGCCCCAAAATTGCATGCAAAATGATATGATTATATATATATTACTGCTCATACATCTACCTATAATACCCACCCTCCACCCGACACGATATAAATAGACTTCATACATAAACATCTACGCAGCTCTAGTACTGTAAAACCTGTAGTACAATGTCATATAATAACCCGCTAGATAAGGTGAAAACATAAAGAAGTAAATTAATAATAATATATATAGAGTAAGTAACGAAATATATATATATAGGTGTTCGACATTAAAATAGGGAGAGCATCCCTCAAAGCAAAACTTCACCCAAAACTACTAAGAGTCCTTAACTTTGGTTAGTTGTCGCGCGATTTGTCGCTCGTCGCCTCAGGGGGGAATAAAGAAATTAAGTAAGTCAATTCATGCTGGGTCTATGGTTATTTATATTCCCGGATCAATGTTGAATTTAGTTTCCTCTTGAACCCAACTTTTTGTGCGTGTTGTGAAAATGGAATGGCGCTCTTATTTTCCTTTTGGAGTTCCTCATTCATTTCCTTTACACTTTCTTCCAGTGTAGGGGCTTATAACCTTCTCCTTTTAGCGTTTTTGTTACCTCATGAATACCGCCCTATTCTGTTTCTTCCGAACAATGAAAACCAAACATGGTATGCCGACTAATAACATCATTAGTCATCTTAATGCTCGAAAAACTGGGAACTTGCTTCGTGATCGACCACAAACCTCATCACCATTTTGTGTCGTCAATTGACGTAACTCATATAAGATATGGCTATATCCAGCGACGATGTAGGCTTAAGATACCTTTATCATGTGATCCTCTCACATCTCTCTGCTCTCCTCATCTCTCTCTCTCGTTCTCTCTCTCTCTCTCTCTCTACTCTCTCTCTCATTCTCCAAACTAGTCTAACCAGAACGCATAAGCCAATTTCTGCACACACCATAATCTCACGAATAGAAACTTAAGCGTATGTTCATAGGTATCTCACATGTGGTTTTGAACTTATGAACTGCTGAGAGCCACCAGCTCCTCTAAAGCTATTCGTCTTTTGCATTTTGCAACAACACGCATCTTTCTTGGTGACCAACTGCTCTGGGTCATCATCCAAACCATTGGTCAATGTAATAAGTCTGCTGAACTCTCGGATCCTATACTGTGCTTCGATATGTATTACCTGTGTAACCCTATGTCCTCCTTCCTTGAAAGTTTTTTACACCAAAAATACATCACTTAAATAAGATGGTGACTTTGGAAACAAATACCTGTAAATCTTCCAAACTTATTCTCTGTGCTGTGAGCTAGATCGCCCTACGTATATAACAAAAGAGATGCTATGCCTGAGTGATTTCCCCTATTTTAGAGTTATCTGGCCGAGTTCCTAAGGCATTCAGTGAAAGCTTCTGCTATGTGTGTTAACCAAATATACGATATAAATAGTAAGTGTGATAATGATACAACATCTATAATATAGTAATATTATAATGAGTTATATATATACTATAAATAATACTGAGATAACGAATGATATAATGAAAATCATAAAGTACCTATATATAAATAATATATAGTGTAATATATAAAGATACAATTCACTGTTATAATAATATACGCGTCGATTTATATTATATATATATATATATGATATAAATATATATATGATTATATATAATAGAAAAACTATATATATATATATATGCATCGATATATAATACTATATATATATATAATAATATATATAGTATATATTTAGCTTCTTTATATAATATTGCTGCTTAAAAAAGATCTTAGATATTCTAAACTTTCTGCTTTCCTAATTCTATCGTTGTCTTCATACTGTAATCTTTCTTCTCTGTGAATATTATATTTTTTCCTTGTCCGTATCAGAACAGTTGTTTTGTAAAAGTGAACTAGTTACATACTATAAAATTATTAAATTAATTAATCAGTGGTTATATAGTTAATGAACACCACTCATAATAATATATAATTATAATATATACGATGAATATCTAATATATATATTATAAATAATGACATACTTTATATATTATTATTTATTATAGTAGTATATATGTATATTAGCATATATAATAGTTAATAAGGTAAGTTAATCATATACTACTATAGAAATAAGATATACATTAAAGTACTCCCTCATACTCATATAGCGCTATTACTAACTATATAGGGCACTAAAAATATATATAGATACGCTAAGCAAATAGGCATACCGATATATACATAGGGCATATATAGTATACTAGATATAATACTATAAAAGTATATAATAATATATATATAAACACCTATGCCTAGTCAATTAAGGATGATTAGCATATATTCACCACCAATCACGGGGGCAGAGCCTTTACATGAAGGAAGGGGGTGGCTATTATTAAATGATCAATTATATCATTTACCCATCACCAGGCATTAATGGTAATATTATTATTATTATTATTATTAAATTTATTATTACATTAATTACTATTATGTATTATTATTATTATTATTATATTATTTATATTTATTATATTATTATTATTATTATGTGTTAATTACTATTATTAATTATATTATTATGTATTATTAAATTATTAATGTTAATTCTTGAAGCCTGTCATAAAGAATGATGCTTCATCCCTTATCAACAAGTCCAACATCCGTCTAAAAATCTTACTGAGACAAAATTAGAAAAGCTTCCTAATAATTGGCCATAGCCCATACAGTCATTTGGATGTAATTTACCTTCAGAAGAATATCTTCCATCCTTGTCAAAATATCCTACGTAAATAATAAGTAACTAGCTCTACCTATATAGGTAAAATATACCTATAGATACAACGGAACCCCACCTAGTATAAACTACGTTCACTGATAATCACTTATATATATACCTATCACAGATATACTCACCTACTTATACATATATCCTCACTCATAACACCAATTACAATAAACCCTACTAGTAGTTTATATATAATTACTAACCTCTCAATGACAATTATATTATTCCTAGCAAGTAAAATAAAATATATAGTGTAAATTGAACCCTTTTACTATCAATAAACCCAAAAACCCAAAGTAGGCACAAATATAGGAAGATCGGAAACGAAGTTCAAAAAATAAATACAAGGCACACCTCTAACAAGCTGAACTAGAATAATAAAACAAAAATATGGTTTAATAATTATTTAAAATATTTAGCTAAAGGGAAACAAAAATGGAATGTACACCTCCATGGGACAAGAATCTATAAGGTTAGATATTCTAAAGCACGTTAAAATTCCCAAATTGCTCTTGTATTAAAACACCAGGAGTGTCTTCAAAAAGACGACATAATATATCTTGCAATAATTTTTGTTTAGGGACGCGTTACTGATATTAAAGGAAAAATGGTATGAATTCCATTGATGTACACATAATGAATGATAATATTTGGTATACATAGCTTTGTATGTTAGTACTCTACGTTGCGCATTCCTACATATTAACATTATAAAAAGGTACCACTATACTAATAAATACACCCGAATATATAATATTAATATAAAGTTGATATATATTAGTATGTATAAGTTATATATAAATATATATTATATTAGGATATTGAGTAGAGTATACTAGTATATATAAGGACAAACCCATGCCCAAAAATATGAGTAATACTAGCAGTTATGTATTTTGAAATGTACGTGAATTATATTAAGAGTGTTGGTGTGTGTAATGTATCTAGGTGTGTAGATATGTGCGTGTGTGTATGTATAGGTGTGTTTGTGTATGTATGTGTGGGTTTGTGTGTGTTTTGATTTCAACCGTGTTCTTAATAAGCTTAAAACTTTGGCTTTAAAAAAAATTGAAAAAAAGACAAGGGAAACGAAATTAATTTTACCAAGAATAAAAAAAAAAAAATAATAATAATAATAAATAAAAATATTAAAAAGATAAAGAAAATGGATTTCATATATTCTAAATTAAAAATTAAAAAAAATAAAAATAAAATAATATTTAAAATCTGTTCCCTCAGATTCGCGACTGGACTTTAGAGGCTTTAAGCGACGCAGCATTTTTGTCTCCCCTTCTCAAGTTTGCAGACATGAGCGTGAAATCGGAATCATTCATGTACGTCTTTAGTCACCGAGAACACGAAAGACATGTAAGTATTTTAAAAGTATATATAGAAAGAAAACATAAAAATATGAATATCTATATCAGTTTCTTTTTCACAAGGAGATTAGCTCTAAATTATATGCTGCGCAGTTTTATAAACTTCTTTAATGTGCTTGTCGACTACAATCTCCACAATATTATATATATATATATATATATACTTATATAGTATATATATATAACAAAGCTAAAATAAAATTAGGATATATAAACCATAGAGAAATATAATTGAATATATTCATTAAACTCTCAGTTATTTTCTGTGCTGATATGCTTTTTAATGGGACTGCCTTATATATGAAGTGAAAATCCGGTAAGTGGGTAATATATATGCAGGGTACCATAAATATTAGTATATATATAATAATATATAAGTAGTAATAAGTAGTCCTATATGTAAATTAATTCTATAGTGGTAGTATAATATAGTATAATAGTGTTATGTATAGCTATAGATAGTATAAGTATATTGATATATAGGAGATGTTTGTTAATTATCTAGCAGAGATGTCTCCAATGTTCCTTTTTCGATTCTTTGCATGTACTCAGATGGGTTTCGGGCTTAGAAAATCTGGCGTGTTTTGCAGATAAGAACAAGCAGAATACGTCGTTTTCAGGGCACTATACTTCGAAGCAGTACAATATGATATAAGACCATTAAGTAGTAGTTTAATAGTTATAAAACAGCATCACTTTAAGTATAAAGAATATTAGAAATATATAAATATATATATATATAAGTTATAATAGTAGTAAGATAATATATTAATAAATAATAAGATAAGTATATATAAAGAAGAATAAATAACAATAAATAATAGAAGAATTATTAAGAAAGAATAAAATAATGTAATGATTATAATTATAAATAATTATAATATAATTATAATAAGTATAAAAGTTGATGATATATTTCACACTGATACGTTAAAAATATGGACATAAATAAATATAAGGGTAAATATATAATATCAGTCCATATATTAGTTGATATGCAATGTAATAAAATAGAAATATGAAATAATTAATAATTAATTTATAAGAATAATAATATTCCTAAAAAATAAAAATTGAATTTTAATTTATAAGAATAGTATAATAATAAATGGAGCCTCTAGTAGTATAGTAAGTTAAATAAGGTAATAAGTGAGTAGCAAAGTAACAAACATAAACTTATTCTAAATTCTTCGGTTAATATTATAGTTACAAAAACTCAGAAGTATAATGACTCCACAAGTATATTAGATGGAGTATTGGTAGGTATGAGTTATACCCTATAATAATTACTCACCTAAATGAATATTAATATTTCCTATATGCGGTTTACCTAAGAAACCCGATGCACTCGAACGTTGTTAAGCAAGTTATTTTAAGTAACGTTAGGTAGAAAGCACACGTAAAACTGAACATATCTGTTAAGAACACTTTTATTACTCAAGAAATAAACACCATATACACAATCCTAGACACAGCATATCCTCGATTACATTCGGGTCAAGGAGGTCCAAGTGTCAAGGCCGTCAAGGGTCAAGGGTCAACCAGGCGTACACAGCGTCAAGAGACCCGTCAACGGGTCATACGGAACAAGCAAGGGATCTTATATACTAACGTCAAAGAACAAAAAGGCTAAATCCAATAATTACATATTAAAACTGCTCAATAAAAACTCAAGAGTCCTCTAGAAATACACTAATAACAACAACAACAACAACAAAACCATTACCAATAAAACTCGCTACATATATGTGTGCGCTTATCAAACAGTGCACCTCCCTCGAAAAATTTGTTATAGGCAAGTGTTCAAATACACTGTAACTTTGATACTCCTTCAAACTGAAAACTAGCTCTAAACAACCTAAGCAACGATTTTAAATTGATAGCCTCATTACAACAACAATATAATACTGAGACAGTAAGACATAACAACATAACAGCTCCAGTTTGACTGATATTAGATAAAAGTATTATATGGGTGTTTGTAAATATATTAGTATGTGTATGTCACCTGACCAGCTATGGGTTGTATGTTGTTGTTGTCTATGTTGTTGTTGTTTGTTATTGTATTATGTTGTTTATTTATCGTTGCTATAATGCTATATGAATAGAACTCTTATATACCTAAAATATATATAGTATTATAATATAATCAAACTACGGTTCCGGTGTTTAGGAATATGTATTAAAATATATAATACCTATCATGTATATATATAATATATACGTATAGTACGGGTGATTAACTCATAAGTACTAACTTTCTTCTACCATAAACTAATATATATATCTCTAAAAATATTAATTAGTATACTGTTGTTTTATGCATTAATAAATAATCAATATATATATAATAAATATTATATATATATATTATGATTATATATGTTAATAATATTAATGAAAATAAACAAAAAATACATATATCATACTACTTATAACCTTAAACTTAGACATTACTCAGCATTCCGTTAAACAAGGTAACTAAAATTTAAAATAAGTATTATTGTTTCATAAGATACTTATACCAGTAAGATATAAGACGCGAATAACATAAAGAGCAATACTCAATTCACTTTACTATATAACATAAAACACAAGATACGCAGCTCAAAATAATATTTTAATATTTTATATATTTATTATATATATAATTATTTATATTAAATATTTATTTAATTAATTATTATTTATATTTATTATTATTTATAATTATTTAATTTATTATGATTATATAATTATATATTTTATATGGATTATATTATATTATTAATTATTATTAATTTAATTATTATTATTAATTATATTTGACTAATATTATATATTATTTAATATTAATTAATAGTTAATTATTATTAATTTTATTAGTATAAATTATATATATAATTTATTACATTTATTTAATATTTTAATTTAATATTATTATATATTATTTAACACTTTAATTATTAATTATAATTATATTATTTAATATATTATTATATATATATAATATTATATTAATTACTAATATGTTTTGTTATGAACATTAAACAAAAAACATACACACACCCATATACATCCACACTATGACAACTACAACACATACATACACAAACATACACAACACTGGACACACACACACACACCACCACACACACCACACAAATAAGTATAGACACTTTACTTAATACATTAGCCATGCAATCATCGTATAAACTTACTGATCACATGACTGTTATTTCTATTATGTCAAGCAGATGTGTAACATTTTTCTAATTACGTTCCGAAAAATTTATATTTCACATGTTTAATTATAGTACTATAATTTACAACATTAATTATAGCTAATAAACTACTATTACGCACATCTTAATTATCAAACTCTACTTTATATTTTATATTTATTTTGTATTAATAAGTTAGTATTAATTTATAAATTATATTTGAGTATTATTCATGTTTGTTTATTTACCTCAAAAATAGTTGAGCTTATAGTACTCCAACTCATTAAAGGTGGATTATTTTATAGGTTCCTATAGAAGGTTTTATAATAATTGAACCTATCGATAGTAACCATTATTTGATGCGTATTTCATGTACTCAGATAATATATATATATATAATTATATATATATATTATATATATATTATATATATAGGTAGAGATTTTATCATATATTATAGAATTAGGGGATTTCCTTCTTATGTGAAAGATACTATAAATGGATAATAGCATATTAGCGATTGGTCTAAAGGATAGAGTGCAAGCTGAACAATATATGGCTTCTCTTTACTTCGTTAAACAAGGCTATTGCAAAGCCTCCTGCATATCATTTTGCATGTAATACCATGCTCAGGTAGTCTAGCGTATACCAATCCATATCGGACGTTCGATCTCCTTTCTGAGTCATCATAACTAAGGCAACTGAGTGACATTATTTGAAAGTTCAAGTGTAGGCGCCAATCCTCTCTCACCTTGATACGAGGAAAATAGGAAAGTCAAATAAGAATCCCAAAGATGACAAGGGTTATGATTGGTGCTTGGGTCCTGAAGGGACGCCACCGAGCGCTACCAAATCATGCCCGGGAGTATTGTCGAGAGCCTCGTAGCGTGAGGGTGCCCTACAGAAATTGTTAGATTTAACCAAAAGGCCGGCAGGTCTATTTAGGATAGGGAATTAGTGCATTATCTTATTAGTTAGTCTGTGTAATTCATAATAGTGCTAACGTTGATATATGCCCATTCATTACTTACCAATTATTTAATGAAAATCATCTGTGTGATTGTGGTCATCCAACGCTATCTCACATAAAAACCAAATCTACGCAG
>JABUQX010063853.1:0-7500 GCA_015478945.1 Trachelipus rathkii
TCTTTTCACCTAATAGTTTATATTCAATTATAGCATGACCTACTACTCAGGGAGCGTACAGCATAGCCATAACCTCTAACTACTGCAAAAGGGATGGAGAGGCCTAATCACTTAATATTAGCATAATTCAGACACTTATGTGTGACGTACTCAATTAACGCTACCGAGACTGTCTCGTACAGACACTCGACACAGAAAGATAGACTTTAAACGTACTAGTTCAGGGCAGAAGACATGTTCCATCTCCTATCTCAAAGTTCATTTTATCATTAGAAAAACCTATCGCGCAAAAATATCGATATATCGAATATCGATATATTTATATCGATGATCATCCTTAATCTATCATGATACATTTTCTGTTATATTGTAAATAAAATAGAGGTCTTTTCGATATTTTTGTTCTTTCCATGATTCACCTTAGGTTGGCGTTATGGTTTCTAGTACCTCTGTTCTCTGGAAGTATATCCTGATACATTTGACATTTATGTGTCCGAGTATCAATGATTATCCTTCAGCCTCTCCTACTACGAGTCATTCATATTTATTTCATACTATAATCAATTTTTATCTTAAGTGAGGACAAAAAACATTCTTGTATGCCAGCCTTATGCAAACTCATCTTTTTTAGTATCACGCTATACTTTATAATTCAGTTTTCATTCGTGTGCGCGTCCCTAACATCCAATCTAGTAGTTGTATAAATGTACAAAGATCCGATAAAAATTGGGAGGTTTTTTAGATATTTATCGAGCTCATTTATCGGTAGAACTCATAAAATATTACGGGAGAAGGAGCAGGGAGATCGATCTATGGCACATAATTTTACTCTATCCATCTATAGTCAAATTGTACTTCATGTAGTTATTCCACTATCACTATCTACATATATTCAGGGCAAGACTTTGCAGTACCACTCAGAGATCTATTTAATCTTGAATCCACGATTTTACGTGGTAGCTCTTTGTGGGAGTGTTGTTTTTCAGAATTTGATAAGATTTGGTGGACGAAGTATAATTCCCTTTGCATGAAAAAATGCTAATATACAAGAACAGGAACTTTTGTACATTAGTGATCGGGTTTTTAATCGGGTAACATAAAAGAACACAAGAGTTACCCAAGACATAGTTTAATCATTAGCTACTGTGCGATTACCATTGTGAGTTTGCTTAAAATAATTAATTAACTTAAAATTAATCAGATTTTATATTAAATGGCCATTATAAAAGTTAGTTTTTGGTGCGGTACATCATTCTAAATGCTTTAACTCTTTATGAGAATCGTTCTGCTATCCAGTTTCGAACTTCTTAAATATAATTTCATTTTAAATACTTAAAAATTTAATAGATTTTCTAAGAATGACAGATTATCCAGAGTTACGTCCCAAGTACATGAACTATCAGTTTAGTCTACCATCCAATTTTTATAAACATTGAAAAATTCTTGTTGAGTTAGAATATCATATATAATATACTGTATTATCTAATATAAAATCTCATTTTGAATGTAAATTCCTGAGCTTAATATTAATACATTTAAATCGCATATTATTAATGTGGCTCAAGTATAATAATCTAACGGAAAATAAAAAGGTGATTATTACTATAGAATTTATATGTGTATTAGTAAGTTTTTTAAGTGATAAAGCCGATATTTATCTTTATTTAATTTTAATTCACCTCGTCCCACTAAAAAGTCAAAAAACATACCGTACACACACGACTCTTCACCACACGAGTCCAACATCATACGCTTTCTGAGTATGCTAAAGTATGACAACCACACACTCTCCCACAGTGTGAAACCCTCTATGGAGTTGGAGAACTTGAAAAGTATGGAAGACCTGAAGAAGTGAAGACCATCTCTTTTTGCGCATTTCTACTTTGAGACTTTTTACTTTTTAGTACATCACTCCTTGATTCTATACTTACTCATCTTAATATAGAAAAGCCTCATCTCCTCTCTCCTCTACTCCTTTCTTCTTCCTAATATTCTCATCTCTCTTCTTTCATCCTACTCTCTACTTCTTTCTTCTATATTTTTGGTAAGCCTGCTGTAAACATTTAACTTATATGAGACTGCTTTAACTGGCTGATATTAAACATCAAAATATTGAATATATTTTAGTTCTTTTTCTAAACGTATTTTTGGCTTTGTCCACAACTGCTTTTTAACATCATTGTTTAATACTTTTTGGGTGTCTGTGGTTTGGTTTGTTGTTGATGGTTTAGTTGGCTTGTCTTTAGAGTGGTGTGTGTGCTTTTGTGTTGTGAAGTTGCTATCTGGTGTGGTGCGTTATGGTGGGTTAGGAAACTCTCTTGATTTACACACTAGTTTTAACTCAACTGCTTTAAACTCATAAGATTGTTTAATGAGCGATCATATAATATATATAACAATACATTTCATGCTTTTCTTTTCTATTATATCTTTTCATTTTGTTGTTAATAACAGTATTCTTAGCTTCGCTAATTTATTTTCTATTTTTATTTTTGTTTTAATACTTCTTTTTATTTTTAATTTGTAATGTAGAATAAAAACACACCTCAATCTCTCTCTTCTATCTTCTTCTTCAATCTCTCTCTCTCTCTATCTCACTATCGTCTCTTCGTCGGTTTAGAAGATTCTGGTACATCCCATTCTTCTCTTTATTTAATAAACATTGTATCTTAGCTTTATTGTATAAAAATATTATTATTATAAAACATATACTTATATATTATCACATACCATTTTTTGCATTATAATAGTACAGTATTAAATATATACAATATATAGTATGTATGATATTTATTCCCATTACTATAAAATATAACTACAGTATTCATAGGATGCGTTTATCTGCCTTAGTGAAAGAAGGACTTGAAACTAGTACTTTAATATAACATTATTTAATGATACTATATGGACACGAAGGTTTGAACCGGTCCACACGGATATCCGGATATTAAACAGCGAGGATTTCTATTAGATGAGCTTAATAATAAACTTAGAGACTAGTAGTATTAAAATAACGCCCACTCACTATATATAGTAGTTATTATAATGCCGGGCTAATTAGTGCGAGGCGTTAGTATTATTATATAATATTATAACATTTTTATGTTTTGACTACGAAAAAATAAGATATAATATATTAATTAATAAGTATCAATATTATATTATAATGCGTATATTATGTTAAATACACACATTATTATTATATAGTGAGAGTATATTTTATATATATACTAAAAATTATCTATAATATATATATACCGTATAGAGACTTTAATATATTAATATAATAATTAAATATATATTATTTAACTGTATTATTTAATATTATATAATAACTTAATATCTATTATTATCTAATAGTAACTTATATAATAAATAGATAAAATATATAAAATTATATATAATATAAATATTAAAATCATATATACTATACTATATATTAGTTTATATATATTAAATAATATCATATTAATAATATATAATATATTATAGCTTTTATATATATAACTTCAGTACCTCATGAACTTTAATATATAATACGTGAGTTATTTATATAGAATCTAGTTTAATAATCAGTAATACTGGTGAAAATACCTAACAACTGCTCATTGGCGTTTAGCAACCTGCGAGACTTATAAAACTGCTGTTCACACCAAATCATCCTTTATTCTGCCGTTGTATAATATATAAAAACATCTCATGTTATCTTACACTTATTATATCTAAAACTTTATGTTTAATTTTATTTAATTATTTTATTTTATTATTATATTAGTTTTTTAATTTTATTTATGTGTATATTTTTTTATAACTAAAATTCTAATTTTATTCTCTTCCTGATTTTATACTAAACTATCAATTTTATTTTTATTATATGTATCTTGTATTATAATTGTAGAGTTTATTTTAACTAAATAGAATGCGTCAGCCAACCCTGAGCAGAGATATATATATATAATCATATAATATATATACTAATAATTAATATAATATATATATATATATATAAATATATACACAGGATATAGTATATAAGTGCACCATTAATATAATATAATATTATAAATACATATATACAATATATTATTATTTAATAGTTATATATATTATTAAATATTAATATATATTATTGTAACTAAAATTATATTTATATTCATAAATAAATTGAAATTACAATTATACATTATTTATACATAACATAGTTTATAGATTTGATTAATAAGTACTAACATGTAAAAATTTAGGTATTATAATATAAAGTGACCTAGAGTAGCGTATGTGTTATTTCATACCTACCCTATATATATATATATAATATATATAAAATTATATATATCATATTACTTATATGAGTAGGATATATTAATATAGTATTTTTATTATATTTATATATATATGATTATATATAATCGAATCAACGTATATATACTTTTGTTTTAGTTATTATATATTATATAAACACTCGTATTATGTATAAGTCACTATATGTGGTATATAATATATATATAATACTTCAGTATATACTAATATTAATATTAATATATATATATCATAGTAATAGTATATATGAATATATTACATAATATATATATATATATTATATTAAATATATAATAATATATATATAACAAGTATATATTATATAATATATATATTATATATATTATAATATATATAATATATAATAATACAGTATATAATATAACTATATAATACTATATTATATAGTATATCTATATATATTACTATAATACTATTATAATGCTAATATTACTAATATCCCTACTACTTGAAAGTGAGTGTGTTAATATAATAAAATATAATATATTACACTTATATATAGATTATATATAAATAATAAAATAATTATATACTATATATTCAACTACCTATAATATATATATAAATATAATAATACACATATATATTATTATATTAATATTGCATTAATTAAGTCAATTGTAATAATATTTTCGGATTTTATGAAATCGTTTACCTCTAGATATATTTCGATATGATTCTCGATTATTTTTTCTTATCATATTATATCTTAGAAATTAGTATTTGTTAATTTACTTTTTTAAATATCGATTATATAATTCGATTTAGTATATTTTTTATTATCGAGCAATCCCTAATTGAAGATGCTTCTAACTCCCTTGTCAGAGCTTCGAGATGTATTGGGCAATGACAAAATCCGTTCTGTGAGAGATCTTTCTATTGTTTCCTTTCCATCACTTTGCTCTCGATCTTCCTTCTAGGTCTATTCCATCACTCACTAAATCGCCCCTGTCATACTTGCTCCCAACTTCTTATTATCACAATACATTCCATAATCTCTCTTTTGTTGAGATGCTAAACGATTCTATAAGGCTCTTATGAGAGCTGCATTTCTATGAAGAGAATATAGAGAACCTCTCGAAAAGCTCCAAAGTCTTTTCCATCACCATTTTTAATACAAAATACATATCTGTAACAAATTGATACAAATACGAGTAACCACACATTTTTCCTATATCCAAGGTTGTATTCAACTTCAAAAATTGTCATCGCCTCAAGCTCTTGTCTTCCCAGCTTCGCCTGCCCCTCTGAGTTATTTTTACACATGTTCATACGAGATTCATGCTACAATCTGGCCAGACAGATAATTCCCTCTGTTAATTATCAGAACATTTTCCGACATGTTTCCTCTTTACCCTTTACAGATCGGCAGCTATGATGGTTATCTCCCCTTACTACTCATCTGAGTAATTTTATCTTATTCTATAGCAGGAGTACTGAATGAGTCACTTCATGTAATCCTTTATGTTTGCACCACCTTCAAATCTCTCCCCCATATTACCACTATAAAGTTCGTTCATCAAGCTATTTTCACTCTTTTCCATTCCATCGCTCGACAATGTTTATTAACCTTTTCACTATTTTGCCAAAGAGCTTATCAACTCACTTTCGTCTTGTGATTAATTCCTCGAAAATCATTTCTTGTTCCTTTCCACCTTCCTTTACTTTTTTCTCTCTCCTTGCCATCACACCTCACCCAAAATGCCAATTAAATTATTACTTTCTCTCCTTCTAATATTGATTAATCACATTTCCACTCTTCTGTCTTTTGATGCTGTATTTAAATTGCTAGATTCCCTCCCTTTTTATATGATGTTTATCACCAGTTTTATTAACTAAATATCGAGTAAATCCCATCCGTCTCTTAGAATCCTCAATTAGATCTATACATTTCTCAGCTCTTTCCCATTATATATTTTCCCTTCGCTCTATCTCAGCCAAAGTTAGGAAGCCATATCGGAAGTGATGTTAACCATACGAATTGCATAGCTTGAAGTCAAGACATTAGGGTTCAATATGTCTGATTTTCATTTCTGAAGCGGTAAAAAGCCTCAATTTTTAACTTTTTAAGTGTTTAGCCCCCTATATAAATGGACATAAAATTCGTTAAAAATTTTGACAAGTCTGATTTTAAACTATTTAAACACCAACATGTAGCTAATTTTGCCCTCTAAAACGTCGTTTTTTGAGAGTGTTTTTCTGTTCGGTGTTCTGAGGCTCTTTCAGAATTTCTTCAATCCACCTCAGTTGCTTTCTTGGACATTGTTGTGGTCATGGAAATTTCCAGAATTTTTTCGAAATGAACTTTCAAACTTTTAAAATTGTATAGATGGCTTCACCAATTACTTAACATCAGTCCACAAGGTTTACGTTTTTTGAGTTTTGTGCTCAGCGTTGTCCAATTTCAAAACCCACTTTTTTTTTATTTAAATGAAAATGCGATTATAGTTTTTTCTGTTCAGAACTGACAAACAGATGAAATTTTGCAAGGGCATATATAGTCCGTAACACTCGGAAAGATGCACATTATGGTATAAACTTAGATAATGTCTTCTGATTGTATATTGATTTAGAATGCATTAGTTTATTTTAGGAAATTGATTGTTTGTAGAGGAGCAAATTTTTCTCAAATAAATAAAAATTTTTTTTTTTAATATTATTTAAAAATTTCTTTTGAGCTATATACAAACAAATGAGTACTCTAGGAAAAAGAAGAAAAAAGACTGCAAATCATACTAAACCGAATTCGCTATATTCTTCCAAAAATATAGGATTGAACTCAAAGGGAAGTAGAGGAAAAAAATATTTAATATTATCACTTTTATTTTCAACATTTGAATTTTGGAAAAGTGAAAAATTTATATATAGATGATTTTTTTTTTACTTTGTCAATCAACATCACAAATTTTTTTATTGTAAATTTTGAAGGAATTTTTAAAAAATTTTAAAAAAAAAAATTTCTGGGGTAAAAAATTTGTTCCAAGAACAGATTCAAAAACTAATACATAAAAAGAAAGTTATCTAAGTAAGAACATGTGCATCCTCTCCGACTACCATAGTTCGCTGAAATATTTTATGCTACTTCGCATGACAGAAAAAATTCTCTCTAGCAATTTTTCCAATTTTAAAATCCGAAAAATGTGGGTTTTGAAATAAATT